>JANPWX010000024.1:3451034-3508465 GCA_024734555.1 Trochalopteron elliotii | reverse complement strand
CGGAGCTCGGGGCTGCTCCGCTCGGCTCCGCGCCCCGCCCGCAGGGACAATGGCAGCCGCCCCGCTCGCAGCCCTGCGCAGCACTCCCGGGAGCCTCCTCCTCGGCACCCGAACCGGGGAGAAAGGGAAAAACAAAGTCCTTCGCCCTCGGAGGGAGAGACTTTGGCTGTGCCCCTTTGCTTGTCCGTCCTTGGAGGAACCCCGCTCGCAGGCGGGACCGGAGCAGTCAGCCCTCTTACGGCTTTCAGTGGCCCATATTCACGAAAACAGGGAAGCGAGGCGGGGGGATACAGTCTTATTTCCTTTCTTTGCCTCCGGTTAAAAAAAAAAAAAGACACACATGCTGAAAATCGTGTCAGCTGTATCTCACTCATGGGAGCAAGGGGATTGAGATGCAGGCTTTCCCTAGATTGGAGGAGTGAATACATGAGTTAAAATTTGTTAAGGGCGGGAGGGCGATTGTTAAACATTGCCCTTTAGTTCAAGAAGCAATCCGTGATGCAGAAATCCTGTCTTACTTACAAGAAAAGCTTTACGTTTTCACATGTATCGATAATGGCGAGTTGTACTTTACACTGCAACAGTCGTTATTTCTGACATTTTATAGCCTGGATGTGCAGCCCCAAGTTGTTTGGTAGCTATCTGCAGATTATATATCGTTCTTGGTGGTATAACTAACTCTGCTTGCAATTAGGCTCGTCCAATATTTTTTTGACCATAATCCTTGTTTTTCAGATGGTTACATTTTGCCCTACTGTGTTGCATACAATTTCCCATACTTGTCTGACTTCATTTTTTTTAAGCTGTTTTCTTGCATTGGGCAAAAATAGTTCAATTGCTTCTCCAAAGAAATTAAAGGAAAATTCTTTCCCACTCTCCTTCCCCGTGTTAAAGAAAGAAGCCTTTGCAAGCAACTAGCTAAAAACTTGCAATATTTTCTTCTGCTAGTGAGAGAACTCAGAAATGGGAGGGGTGGTCATCAGAAATCTATTTGAATTTAGTTCCATTAGAGATGGAGATGGGGGGATAGTCGTGCTTATATGCTCAATTGGAGCTTTGATGCGATAGTAACCCAGGATCCAATCTACATTAATGACACTGTTTTAGCTGGAGTACTTTTGACATCATCTTCAGAAGACAAGGCTCCAGTGCTGGGCTGCAGCAGCTGGAGAGGACAACCTTTCTGAATGTTCCCCCCCCCCATCAGTTGTATTTGGCAGAGAAATTACTTAGTCTTCAGGAAGGTCTTCCACCCTGCCCATACACAGGCAGGCAAAAAAGAGATTGATGGTTAATTCTGTTTGTAGAACAGACAGAACAGAATATTACCTTGAAATAACATAGCAAGTAAGACTAGCTTGCATTTCAGGGGGGAAAAAAAAACCCACAAAAAAATCCCCACCCAGAAAAAAAAAAAAAGGGGGGGGGTAAAGAGTCCTGGAGAGACAGCTTTTCCTCTGACCTCATTTGTCATATCTGTGCAAATCTCTGTAGCAAATAAGCTAACAGTTAGATAGGCAATAATCTCATTTACCTCACAGTTGTGATTCATTCTCCGATGCAAAGTGAAACAGTGGTTCACTGGGGGAAAAAAAAAAGAAAAAAGTATGTCTTTAATTTTGTGACCATAAACAGTCCAATTTAGAACTGCACAGATGATTCTAATTCCAGCATTTCTTATTTAGGAAAGCTTGATTTTTTTTTTTCCCTGACATCTAACTTTATTTAACATAACCAAAAATCTTTATTAAACTAATACTTAAATCCACCAGGAAAAGCAAGGAAGAGCTTTTAACTTGCTGTGGTAGGAGCATAAAAGACAGCTCATATAACATGGAGTTTATTGTCTCAACATTGACAAAAAGCCCTGGCTGCTATGTGGTTGAGTTTCCCAGTCAAACTGTGTGGGAGAGGGGATTTAACTACACGCATATGCTCAGATCCACTGAAATTCGTTACAAGCTTCTAACTCATAAGCAAATACATTTTGTCATCTAAGGCCAAACCCCAAAGCCCTGGTTACAAGTATCATTGTATGCAAAGACCAATAATTATGTTATTCCTAACTGCTATTCCTTAAAGGGAAGGGACCATCTTCCAGATTGGAAATAGATTTGATAAACACACTTCAGTGCAGAATTTATTCAGCATTACAGCTCTTCTCTGAATCTCCTCCGGTGTCACCATTGCTGCATTGTGCTGACTAGAGCTGGGCTTAGTTTTTCAGCAAAAGCTTCATCCATTCTAAACAAGACTAATAATACAAGCTTCCTGTCATCCTCTTGTATTCCCCTTCCTCCCCTTCATTCTTCTGTTTGCTATTTTGTTCACATCACTTTATGCATTCATTTGATTATTCACTGTGATTTACAAATCTTTCCTGGTGTGAAAATTAGCATTGAGAGAAATTTTTAATTATTTTGAGTTTTCAGTGAGATTTGGTTGAATTTTCTCTCACAACCTTTTTTTTGCCCTCCTAAATTAACAGGAAAAAATTCAAAATCTGAATGCAGCCATGTTTTCCTGGTCAGTACAATCATATATTGTCAATGTTCTTTTTTCTTACCTTTTCTATGTACAATATTTCTTTTAAAATTGGTACACAGAGTAAAACTAGCACTTGCAGGTGTGTTTCTAACTGGTTTTCAAATAAGTAAAATTATTTTTCCGTAAGTGAAAGGTTATGAACAAATTGTTGGTAGCTTATGAACTTGGTAGGCCATTCAGGTATGGCTGCTGTCTCATAAAGCTCTACCTGCAGCTTATATGCATAAGGAAAAATGGTTTATGTGCACCTGCTGACATCAGGGCTATATATAACACAGCTGTTGGTGCACAAAGCTCTTTTTCACGAGCAGCTGCACTTACTCTGTGGAATCACTTTGCCCACCTTTATGGGGAATTGAATCCCTACTTATTCATTAACTTTCCCAAGTGGATTTAAATATGGTCTTTATGAAGCCAATAAGATTTTTGTTGACACAGTATGTACCTAACTGAAACCCACAAAAAAACCCAAAAAAACCAAAATGAAATTTAAAACCATGTAAAAATATTCCACTATCTTAACATTCTTCAGGATTCAGGGGGCCTGTTGAGGTCTTCTGGATGAATCCTCATTTACTGTCTCTGCAGCCTCTTTGAGCTTTCCATTCCACAATTTGAACGCATTTGTGAGGTGGATTTTTTCCCATGATGCCTAACTGGTCTGTTCCAGCTTATGCCTGTTGCTTCCCACAATGAAAAGGTTACTGTGGATTTCCTAAAATGTTCCATCTTCTCTATATGTGCCCATTAAGAAGCTGAAGAGAACATTAAATTTTACACCAGCCTTCTCCTCTTCAGACTAATGGCCTGACCTTCTCGGTCTCTTCTTGTAAGTCATGTGCTCCAGCACCCTCACCATTGTGGTGGCCCTCCTCTGGATTTTCTTTTTTATGTCTATGTCTCTCACACACTGGGTAGCTTGAAACTGCACTCAGTTTTCCAGATGTGGTCTCACTCCATGGAGAGGAATAGCCACTTCTCTCAACCTGCTGGCTATTCTTTTGCTCTTGCAGCCCAGGATGCTGTTGACCTTCTTTTTTGCAAGGTCACTGCTGACTAACTTGTTGCTCACCAGGACTCCCAAATTTCTGTTTGAAAATCCTTTCCCATTGCTTTAGCCTCCAGCTCATAAAGCAATGGCTATTCTATACCAGATGCAGAATGCTGCATCACCAGTCGCTGGACTTCATGAGGTTCTACCAGCCCATTCCTCCAGTCTGCCAAGGCTGTCCAGGGCGCTGACCACTGTCTCCACTTTGCTGTGATCTGCTCTTCATCTCATCACTGAAGTCACTGGGCCGTGTTACACAGCAGCAGGCACAGTATCTGTGCTTGAAGTACACTGGTCACCAGCAGGATCTGCTCCTGCTGATCACAGCCCTTGAGACCAATGGTCCAGTCAATGTTCCACCTTATCTTCTGCTTACCCCAGTTCATACCTCTTCAGTGTGGTTAAGGGAGGTGTGTGGCTAATTTTGTCTAAAGCTTTGTTCAAGTCAAGGTAAATGACATCAGCTGCTCTCCACTTCTCCACAGAGTCACTTATCTCATAAAAACCAATCACAGTAGTCATGCAGAATTTGCCTTTTGTAAACCCTTGCAAAGAGAGAAATGGATACACTAACTTGCTGCCTGCCCCCAGGCACCCTATTGCCTTTCACACACCTGGAGAGGGTGTCCAGGAGGATTTACTACTTAATCCTCCCACAGAATGAGGTCAGGCTGGCTGGCCTGTGGTTCCTTGGGTCTCCCTCCTAGAAGATGGACTTGACATTTCCCTCTTTCCACCTTCCCCATCACCACTACCTTTACTCACTACACTACCACACCAAACCCCTGCCATGACACACACACCCTATAATTCCTACAACTGTGGTGACTCTCTGACCTCCATTTACATCTCCAAACTATTGCTGATTATCCTGCTTCCATTAGCCCTTTACCACAATCTGCCCTTTCAAAATAACACGTTGACTTACACGGCTTCCTTTAAAGCATCTGGGATCTGGCTCAGGTTCTTCAAGGACACTTTGGCTTTATCATGATTTGATACAGTGCTACAACAGTCTCATTAAGAGATTGCAGTGAAGAGCATATTCTTGGCATATAGTGCTTACATGGTTAGAATTTTTTTTCCCTAGAAAGACTTTAGAGGTATATATATATATATATATATATATATATATATATGCACCTCAAATAACAAGCTCCTAACTAAAAAAAAAAGTGGTTAATTAAACATCTTGTTGTATGATTATGCCTTATTAATTCAATAATCTGCTTCACAGTAATTTTTTTAAAAAATAAAACAAATTTGAAAAGCTTAGTACATTTTTAATACAAAAAAAAAATCAATCAAGATAAATTTTACCAAATAAAATATTTTGAAGAAAGTTATAAATGTATAGCTAAGAATAAGAATTTTAATCAATACTTGTTCAAATATTTTATACTAGAATAAAAGACTCATTTTACTCATGCTACTTTGGTAAACAATTCATGCTAAGACAAAATAATGTTCAGCTGAATGAAATACATCTGTAGAACTAAAGCACAACTGCTGTAATTGTACCAGAACTGTACTTATTTGTCTCATACTGTAATGTCATACCAAAACCCTTGCCTTTTTACCTTGCTGGATACACTTCCATTTACCTAGCCTGCTTTTTTCTGTTCCTTTCCTTCAGCTATGTATAATAATTGTGACCACATGAAGTGCTGGATCAGACAAGCAAAACCTGCCTCTAAAGCTCCTCTTGAATACTGTGAGGGGACTGCTGAGCAGGTGACACCAAACTCCAGCCCTGAGAAAAGGGGTAGTGCCTGCTGGGTGCTCCTGGACCCAGTGCCTGGTGATCTTCAGAGGTCTTTTCCAGCCTCCAGGAATTCTGTGGCTCTGTGATATTTTTATGGGAAAAAAAAAAAATCTTTATGCTATTCTGCCTTATTTTGCACTGCTCTCCAACTTCTTCAATTGTTCTTTTCTTTAACCACCTTTTCTTTTCCTTTTGCCCTTATTTTCTCATTTATCTTTGTTTTTGCTAGTCTTTTATTCTCAGTCTCTCCCATATTCTCATCCTCCAGCATGTGTTCAACAACAGTTTTGCTGTGACATATTCTGTGTATTCATTCAGTCTATTAAAAAAGACATTGCCATCCCTCCTACTGAGGATTTAAAAAGCCCAGCTCACCCCTGTACTCTGCCTTTAACCAGAATGATAAACAGCCCTCAAGCATACGCATTAAGGGGCAGAACTGAACTACTTATAAGAAATAGAGGTAGAAGTGTTTCGTTATGGTTTTGCTGGCTAAACAGCAGTCTTGTCTTCCCCTTGTACTTACACTGTTGAATATGTTAACTTACCTTTTGTTTAGCATTGTGTAACACTGTCTTCTTCCCTTGATTTCCTTCACTGGAATACACAAATTTTTGTAACTTCATAAGGTTTCCATATTGAAGAGCATTGCTGAGGAAGGGCACAATTAATTAAAAGCTATCCCACCATTACCAAGTGGAGATGCACACATTAAAAACCCCCTTTGTGCTGCTTTCTTTGGGATGTGCTCTGAAAATTGATTCTAAGGCAGATTTATTGATTCATAACTAACAATTACTTCTCATTGTTGACCATATACATTAGAAAATCTTCCTCCTAAATCATGAGTGTGCAACTCTAAGTGACTCTACATCTTCTGTGTTGAAAGTACTTTCTAAACTTACTAAGATGATTACACCTTGAGTCTGATCAACCTCTGCTCACCACTGTCCGGTTACTATGCAAATCTAGAGTTATGTACACATGTAGATTTACCAGCTCATGTAATTAGAGTCCAGAAGATAAAAAAAAGATCAGAGTGGTAGTGAAGCATGTTTTTAGCTGGCAAAAACTAAGCATGTCTGTACAAGCAACACATTTCATGCAGCAGACTTAAAATTTGCCTCCCTATTTTGCAGTTCCTAATGCCATTGTGAAAGAAATGAAATTAAGATGGAAGGATGACAGTGATTTAGTCACAGAACCAGTTAAATGACTTTCCAAACTGGAGGCCACAGATAGCTTTTTGATTTACAGATAGCACAGAAGCTTGATCTTAGAAACTTTTAACTGAAGTAAATAAAGTCCAGAAAGTATGAAGTAAATTTAGAGAATCTGTCTTCACTTCAAGAGAGAGTTAAGAGTTTCAAGTTATACTTCTGTAAATTCAGACAAATCATCCTCTTCCTCCATTTTTTTAATAATTAGGTTTTTTAAAATTTATTTTTACTTTTAAACAATTACACTTTCATTAGAGCTTCCCAAGCACATGTTTTTTGTTTGACTTCCAACACTAAACCCTAGAATAACAAAATTTTTGTATGGTATTATTTTAATCTAACAAAATTAGAAAAAAAAAGATTGTTCCTGAGTTTTTTGGACTATGTGGTAGGGCAGAGGTTTTCCACTCCCTGAGACTGCCTCCATTTCACCCTAATGGCATGGCCTCTGAAAAGTCCTTGACATCAGTTTCATCTGACTCACCAGAGGCATCAGGAAAGGGAAACAGTCATTCTTGAAGACTGAGCTAGAGAGTGCAAAATGACCAGAACAGTTGAAGTTTTCCCTGATCACTTTTGGACATCTGCCCTCTTTCCCTGAACAGCTCCTTGGATTTGCAGGCTCTTGTGGTCTCCTTGAACTGCCTTCCCTGCTTTAGGAGTAGATACTGTAGCCATGTGAACCTCCATATGTAGGCCGAGATGACACATGGTTCACAAAACAGCAAGAAATCCTGTGGGTTCCTTTCTCCTTTCTTGTACTGACAAGAAGAGGTAACAGCACTGAACTTTGAATAATCATTGGTCATCAAAACTGTCACCTTACCGAGATGAGTCTCTGCTCCTTGCACACTCAAAGAAACAGCTCTTACATCAGTAAGAGTATAGTTCACATTTCTCGAGTTGTAATCGTACCATAGTACATTCTCACCTCTGGTTTTTCTAGACAGAGGATTTGCTTTTACTACACGTCTGTTAGCCATTAAATATGGCTCATCAGGAAACAGTGAAGTTAGCAAAGCCAAGGCTGAAAGAGAAGCTACAATTCTATTTATCTTGATACCTTTTGTTGCGCTGTAGGACTGCAGCCATTCCACTTTTAAGTTCCCAAATACATTTGTAATAATTATAGCAATGTTTGAAAATATTAGACAGTAAAGCTGTTTCATTAAAAAATTGAAGAGGAAAGGGAATAAGAGAGAAATGGATACATTAACTGAGGGCTGTATTTGCAGTAAGAAGAAACATGCTTGATTAGGTGCTTGAAAGATGATGCAAATGTACCGAATGGTTTGGAAAAGCACAATTTGTAATCGTGTGTGTACTTACATACAACGTAACCAACTCAGCCTTACCATTGTCTGGTGAGTCCAACCTGACAGCGAAGGTAATGGGCTCTGTCAATAACTCTGCTTGCACTCTTTAAATCAACAAGTGTTTTGCAAGAGCCACTGTAGCCCTAAGGTTTCGAAGAGAAGCGATGTAAAAGTATTCCTCCTCCCCCACCCTTGCAGTCCTTTCTGCTCTGTCGCTCTCTGAAGGCAATTCACAGCCTAAGCATTCCTCTACTTGTTTTGATGCTTACACTTAAGAAAGATCCTGCGTTAGACAATTCAAGTATATTTGATGAGATTCTTGTAACTACTGTGCTTGCTGTGATGCAGGCTTCCAGAACAAATTGTCCTTTGTGCTCTCCTCTGCTAAGTCTCAGCCATATGTTTACTAAATGGAAAAAATGTCCTGTGAAGGACAGAACGAGCTGAGACAAAGGTGTCCATCAGAGAGAATCAAAGTATTAAGAGGAATTTAATTTCTTTATAGAAATATATCAAATTCCCTCTTAGTTTAAATGCAGCTGGGTTGGTTAAATATATAACCTGAATCCAGAAAAAAAAAAAGCAACCACAAGATCATGAGGCTGAAAGAGGTCAGGAGGCCATCTGTGTTCACCCCCCTCCTTTAAGACTGGATGATCAGCACCTGTCTCACTCCTAATGGATCGGTCTAACCTGTTCTTAATGACCTGTAATGAAGACATCTCAGCCTCCCAGGCAACTGCATTGCTTTAAACTTCTCACCATAAGTTTCTCTAGTGCTTAAACAGGGTTTCTTTTGCTGCAGTTTAGCCCTTTATCTTTTCCTCAAATCTACCACAGATATGGAAATTTTTTTTTCTCTCTCTTTTTGCTATTCTCACCCTTAAGCAGAGCTGCAGCAGAATTCTCTTTGGTCTGTTGCTATCCTGAGCAAACCCAGTTCCTTCTGCTCTCCTTCCAGGGCACGTTTTGCCAGTCCCTGCTCACTCATAGCCACTGTGGACTTTCTGCTCCTGGAGCAGAGAAAGGAATTCATTTTTGATACTGAGCATACTGCTTAGTTTGAGGCCTTACTGATGCTGGAAGCATTACTTTGCCATTGCCATAATTTGCCATGCGAGCTGTGCGTCACTTTCTGCATCCCAAAAATTATTTTATTTCTCCCCCACCCCTCCAACAATATGGCATTGCTCACTGTTGTTCAGAGATCAGCTATACCATCCTAACTTTAGGATTCCTCAAATTTTAAAATGAAGTTTAGTACATTACTATATACATTGCATTGATGTAAAGACATACACCACTTCAGATGAAGACTTTTCCTAGCCATTACTTAAACAAAAATTGAAGAAAGAAATCTAACAGAGCTATTTAGAGCACAAACATTTGTACATTTTGGCAAAATCAGGACTCTAAATCAAAGCATAATAAACAAACAGCACCGCTAGTGTTTGCGAGCAGATCTGCCTGAATTTTTCAAACACAATGGCATGCGCATTTTTTCTGTGCTTTCTGTATTTCTACAAATCAGGATCGGGAATAACAAAAAACCACAGAAAAGAACCATCAAAAAACTACAGAAAAGGCTCACTAGCACCTCATTATAGGCTTAAGACAAATATTCTGATATGTAGGGAAAAACAACCTTCCAGGTTGGAGGATACTACTTGTGTCTGTGAAACTGAGATGGTCACATTTGCTTAGGTATTCTGTTCATATCTATGTACTTTTCTAAACAGGTCACAAAACTATAGGTTTAAACACAGGGCACTACACTTTTGCCATAGCAGTGATCACCTCTTGAACACGATCCCATTTTGCTAAAGACTGTACAAGTTTATTGCAAAAAGATTTTCCCTGGCCAAACTTCGCAAGCTAAACACCAGATAAGGAATGGGCAGACTGCGAAAAAAAAAAAAAAAACAACCAAAAAAACTCTACAAAAATCCAACCACCCGAACCTAACCTACAAACCCCATCCTCGCTCTGCCTAGGGTCTGGAGTTTAAAGGGAGCAGTGAAACACTGGCCAAGTACAGGGTTTGGTATGATAGAGAGGTGTCCTACTCCAGCAGCTGCTAAACTGTTGTTGAGTCACTTGGTAGAAACTAGAGCAGGGTAAACAATGCAACAATTCAAAAAATTCAGGAGACACCCTTAGGTAAGTGATTTGGCAAATATATTTAGCTTTGCTGGGGATACTCACTGAGACTACTTGCGTGCCTAAGCACCTTGCTAATCAGGAGGCTGTGTAAGCTACTTGGAGTCAGAAACTAAAATGTGTTTGTTTGGAGCTGGTGGGCCTGGTTTTAGCTGGTTCTTGCAAGACAAAATCATGTGTAATACAATATGCCTTCCAAACATGCATTTAGTTGAATTTATTTGCTACCAATGTATTTTTTCTAAGATTGTTTTTCATACTCATTATTGTAAATTCATGTATATATTTTTTCTGTTAAAATTATATATATATATATATTTAAATCTATTCAATTCTTCACTATTCATTAAATACTCATAATTTTGAGGCAAAGCATATTTGCAAGCAAAAAAACTTTTTTTGAAATTACTTAAATCTCATCCCCTACTACTTTCATAAAATCTTTCATTTTCTTTTCTTAACAGTCATAGGGGGGGAACCCTGAATTGTGACTTGTAGAACAAGCTCTCTTCAAGGAAAACAATGTATAATTGTGTATAGCTTGTGTATATTTTTGAATGTGTTAATTAACTTTTTGTACACATGGTTTGATTTTCGATACTGGCTATCTTACATGCCGTTTTCAGTTTATAACCTACCCATAAAAACTGAGTTAAATATCACACATTCCTATTAAATTGGTTATATGCCTTTTCTATGGTGAAACTCCCTGTAATATTATTCAGGAATTATATTTGATTGATTACTTTAAAGTGTGTTCACTTCCACAGTGTCTTACTTAGCATTCCCTTCACTGACACATTGTTTGTGAATACTTGAAAATTTTAGAGGAGTAAGAAAATGCATTGGTTAGAGAATTCAGGTATTATATTTCTGTTTAAACATCAGAAGGGCTTTGCAGCTATGTAGTAATAAATTGCAATTTTCTCATTGTGTGAGCTTATTTTCCTTATATTTTCTCACTATTCTGTCAAAAACTAGCAGAAATAAATTATAATCATGGAGATCAGGGAGAGCATGAGCAGGGAGTAGTAGGCTCGCCTATGTCTAATAAGTCTTCCTAATTCACATAACTCAAACAAGAAAATCAAGTGAGCTGGCAAACCCCAAACAATGGAATGAAGAAGTAATGCAAGAGTAATTTCTAATTAATGCTGTTTATTTTGTAGAAGCAGAGTATTTAAACATCTGGAATTTTATCTGAACACCACCATTCAAATGTGTTGCTTTTAAAACATATGTATCACTTCTAATACAATGCATTATGTCTAGAAATGTGCCTATATACACATTATAGACATAAAATGACATCTATAAAATCACCACCTGTAATTATTCATAGCCATTGTAATGACTTACAAGTTTTACTCAGGTCGAAAAGACAAAGTAGTTAAAATAAATAAAATAGAAGTTAAGAGAAGAAAAGATAAAAATGTGAATTTCTGAATAGATAAAATTCTAATAGAGAAGACCACTTTCAAGAGGTAATTTCTACTCTTTTCATGCACCATGCTGGTTTGGTGACTGGAGACAGAAATTCTGGAAATGAAATGCAAATTAAGGTAAAACTGAAAATCAAGTTGTTTCTTACACAAGGAAGTACGCACACATTTTAGATATCCCATAAGCCATAACCAAATCATGACTGAATTGCTACTTCAGAGCAAGTGGAAAGGTTTATTGAAGAAAAAAATTAAGTTCCTGAAGACTCAAAATATGGAAATACCTCTTTATACCTGCAGCAATCTCAAACTTCATATGTTTCTCTAAGACCTACCTACCTACCTACCTACCTACCTACCTACCTACCTACCTACCTATAATCCAGATAGAAACACACGAGAAAATCCTGTACAGATTGCAATAAAGATAGAATCTACACTGAAATATGGCTTGATTTTATTGAAAAAAAAAAATAAGCTTTGAAAAGGCACAATGTGAAGGTTCAACCCTACACCGTGTTTTGTAAATGCAAGTATCATTCTAAATACAAGCAGAAAGGAGCCTCGCCCTAACTCAAATCACAGTGTCTGCAACTACCACTTACTGGAAAAAAATAAAAAGAGGACAAGAACACTTTGTAGTTCTTGTGTAACTGGTTCACACACAGGTAGGTAGAAATCTGCATCAAACCCCTGCGTCAGCTCTTTTTCCTATGAGTGCTGTGTGTTACCCTTTCCTTGCCCCATGAAATGGGGTGGAACTGCAGGGCTGACGTCACTTACACAGAGTAAACCAAGTCGTACAGCACTAAAAGCAGACCACAGACAGCTTTTCTTTGGCTATACCCTATGCTTTTTCCAGCCAGCAGCAGTCATCTCACTGCATTGCAAGCTCTTCCTATTGATACTGCTCCTTACTGCCTGTTCTAAGGAGGAAATGCTGCAATGAGCAAGGCAATGGAAGCCAAACAGCTTGCAGTGTATCAGCTCCAAACTGAAGGCTTGAAATTCCCCAAACATACTAGGTTCTTATTAAAAAGCACAGAACAGCTGTACTATTTCACAGTCAATTGCTGTGTTTTATACACCAGTAATCAAGCCCTACTGTCACATCCAAATTCCTGTGTGTTTGGGGGTTCCAGATGCAATAGGTGCTGAGGTATTTTAAGTTAGGCAAGATTTTAGGCACTGAAGGTACTTGTAAATACTTCTGGTCTTTGTAAAACTTCTGAACAAAAATTACTACAGAAGACAAACTTTCAAAGCTGACAAAAACTAGCAATCCCAGCATGGTTTTAATTGTGGAAAAAGTAATTCAAGCATTCAACTTTAAGAAAACAAACAAAAAAACCCCACTTTGGACTTCTTAGCCAAAACAATGAGATGTTATGTAACACTTGGGTGAAGGTGTCCATTTTAGCTCAAGCCAGGACTGAGGCACGAATATGCACCTCTTGGATTATACCCTGGGAAGTTTCTAGTGCAGTACTCTTGCCCCAGCTGCACTCCTTTAAATCAGTCCTCACCTTTATCGTATCTTCTCTTGGTCTTTACTTCCTCTTTCACTGAGACCATTAAAAATCTGCAGGCTCCCTTTTCAACGGAGAAACTGCTTTCTTTTCCATCTTGACCAAGATGGGGGGCCACCAGGGGAGAAGGACATGACTACAGGGGTGGCTAGAGCTTGGGACACCTGCCTCAGTAGGTGCTGCCAAGTGGAATGTGGTTCCCCAGCTCTCCAAAGCCAAAGCTCAACCTCAGCAGTTCCTCACAGGCACCAGGAAGAAAAAAATTGTATTGCTGTAAATTCAAAGCAATAGTTATGTGACAAAAAGACACAAAAATAATAAACATTCTGGAAAAACCACAAAAATAATATATACTCTTTTTTTTAAATAGAAAGCAAATATTGTGCTTTTTTTTTTTTTTAAGTTCTTTTTTTGAAACCTAGATGCCAGTTTGGTGGGTGGAAGGTTGGAACACAAAAAAGTCCCTACCCAATGGTAACAGAGGACCACCCCCCTTTGCCTGCTGTAGGCAATGCATTTCATCAGAAGCCACATGACTTTGGGTACCAGACAGCAGTAAGCGAGAGACGAGCAGCCTCAGCACTCAGTACCAACAGGCACCCATTCTGACTTGTCATACATGAACAGGCCTGAGATGAGAACAAGAAAAACATGTCTGATGCCAATGGGCCTGATGCACAGAGATGGAGCTCACAGCAGCAAAGCTTACTTTGCAATTTCCTTGTATCTCCGTAGAACACCTTCCGTAAGCAATTAATTCTCTTAATTAGATGTTCAACACCTTTAAAACTTAGGCCCTCATTCTTGTAAAAAATTGACAAAGTATACTAATTCTGTTTGTAGAAGTGAATTTCCCACAGAGTAATAACTGTTTTCTTTAGACTTTAATTCCTTAGTTAATTTGATTTCATGAATTAAGATGTAGAATCTTCATCAAGAATATAGGTAGTTGAAGTTTCTTCAAGGTCTTTTTTTTAAGGGATACAAAAAATTCTGTTTATGTAGCTTTGTTTGGGAACCTAACATTTACTGAGATAAATGGTAAGGTAATTATATTCAATGTTACTGAAGGAAAATGACAGAGAACATTATGTAATCGTTCTATTTCTGCAAATCCATGTTTTTTAGTTGCTAGTCTGCAATCTGTATTTTACCCAGTAATATCCCAATTTCCTCCCTAAGACAAGCTGCAAATTGAGTTTATAGTTTATTTTAATATTTCCTGCCATCAAATTATATGGATAAGAAATCCTGTATATTCGTGCCATAATCCCATTTCTGTACAAGAAAAGAATATATGACCTGTAGTATAATATTGTCATGCAAATGGATTTGAGTCTCCCTATCTTAGCTTGCCCAGACTTTGAAATCTTTTAAAGTAAACAACATATTTTTTTAGGTTAGCTGGAGAATGAACTTAGAAACTTCACATGGAAAACTGAGATATCATCTTTCAAAATGAACAAAATAATGGAGAGTAAAAAAAAATATCCTTGTTTAACATGGTTTTGCTTAGAGTTCCATTAAGAAATGAAAACAGCTCTCCAAGCCCTTCACTGAAATACTACAATATAACTTGAGACACAAAACAGATCTTCAGGTTTTACTGAGAACAAGTTTTGTGACATGAATGTTTAATTTCATTAGAAGATGAGGATGAAAGTCAAAGAAAGAATTATAACTGCATTAAATTTCAAAAAGAAAAAACCCAGTCACTCTGTAGAAAGGGGAGTTTAGGACAGGAGAGCAAGGTATCTTTATGAGATTGGTGAAAGTACTTCGATATCCTAAGAAAAAAATGTTGAAAATTGGTGTGAATAAGTAAAAGTAAAGAAAAACATAGTGGGACCATCATAACTCCAGGTCCAAGCAAATTATAAAAATACAGTGAAAAATACTAAATTATATCATAATAAATAGGCAAGATAAAATCAAGTGAGAGAGGGATTGAAAACTGATATTTATGTAGTTTTAACACAGTCAATTATTATAAATCCTACATAGCACAGAAATTATACATTCATCAAATTTTCTTCAATTAGATACTTCTTACAGCAAATATATAGCAAGAGAAAAAACTTGTTACTTCTAAAACTAGACGATACTCAAAGTACGCGGTATAATCTGGGGAAATGAATGCAATGATGGTCAAGATTGAACGGTTGGTAATTTCAGCATAGTTGAAGCTTTAATGTGGTTTGTTCTCCTGTCCTCAATGTTTTCTGAAAATCAGGTCCCCTCTGATGTTTTCTCAGAAACTGGGGCACACAGAATAACTAGCAATTTGCTAAAACTGTGGCCTGAAAATACCTTCAGGAAATAGAAAACTGCACAAAGTTTGAAGAATATTTTGAATGACTCCTGTGAAAATTTTGGGCAGAAGCAGAATACAATGGAATGTCCAACAATGAATATTAACGCATAAGTTACACCTCCTCAAAAGAAAAACTAAAATGCAGCATCCTATCTGATAAAACTATGAAGACAAAAATTCCAGCTTATTTATGAGATGGAGAAAGAGCTTCCTAGTGCATCAGAATAATCACTAAGAAGCAAACCCATATCAGATATATTGAATGTTTTGGGAAAGTACTGAACTAAAAGCCAGGAATGCCCAACATCTTTCAGTGTGACAACCTGACCACAATGCTGAGTGATGTTGATGAATTCCTCTCTGACCATATTACCATGATAAGTTGGTACAATTAATACTAATAACACAGAATGTAGTGGTGCTTTAATTTCTGTGGAGCATTATAAAACTATAAAGTGCTACATGCTGTATTTTTATTACTGCTGTTACAATGTTCTTTATTTTTCGGCCAGAAAGCTGCAGGTAAACGTTTTAACATACCTGTCTATAAGATCAAGACTGTTGTCCAGAAAAAGTAAGATACAACTGTTCAAAGGTATTTGAATATGTTCTGGAGAAAGTTAAGACCAGAAAGAAAGTATATAAGGCCCTATATTTGGGTCTACTCAAAATCTCCCTTTTCCCTTATCTTTGCATCAAGCGTCTTTTACAGCCCATGGTCTGGACTTGCAGTCACATGGCTGCCTACTTTCTAAATTAAAAGTCAGAAATTACTAGACAGTATTCTAGAGAACATTTATCTCTCTACATACGTTTTCCAGACTCATGATGAGTAACCTCATAAAAGAAGTGCTCAAATGCTTTCATTTTTATTGCAAGGCAGCAGATCAGAAGAGAACATGATTATTCCAAGCAAGATTCAGCAAGGATCTGAATACACCTGAAAGAAATATCAATTGCTTTAAAAAATTGATCATACAATTTTATTTAAAATGGTTTGAAAATGGAAGTAGCACCTGTAATCCCCAACCTGGCTGTCCTCATGAAATAATAGCAGGGCCTGTTTCACAGGTTTGTGTGGTTGGTGATGTGTCTTGTTAATCTTACATAAAGAGTGACTTCAAGCTGACTTATATGGCTTGAAAGCCATTTAAAGATATCTTTAAAAAGCCAGAAAGGTAAGCAGTGAGAATGTGAGTTTATTTAGCTTTCTATGCGCTTAAGAAGGTTTATAAATTAGTTTCATCTCATTTAACAGCTTCATTAATACAATGACAGAGCATGTTGTAAACAACATGCTAATCACATCACATCACATAATGCTAAAATGAGAGGGTCTGATGGCATTAATGAGAATGGAGATAGTATTAAAAAAATCAAAACAAAACAAAAACCAGAGACAATGAAAACAGTGTAAGAAAATACGACAGCAAGCTTTGAAAATGACTATAGGGAGAGTACAGGCAAAGGCAGTGAGGGGAAGGTGGAGAGGCGGAAGCAGGTGTGCCCAGGCAGCCCTGCAGGTGATACCAGACAGCAATTTGGAGGCGGTTTCACAACGTGATGCAGTAGCACAAAAAGGATGTAAAATCCTCAGGCTGCTATTGTGGCATTTCTCTTCTAATAGAGCAGAGAAAGACACTTCTTCTAGCTAAATCTGGCTCAGTTTTCCCTCCCAGAAGACATGCAGCACGCTGGCACAGATTGAAATGAACTGAAATGAAGGGTAGAAAGAGAGAAGAAGTCTGAAAGGTTGCAAGGAGAACATTAAACTCTTAAGAGGTTTTAGAACTTCCCCTTCAGAAATGTTACAAGAGGCAGAGTTTGGAAACATTAGATAAAACATGATGGAGGGAAATGAAGAAGAGGGTTGGCAATGGGTATATTTTTTGATTGAGTCAAATCACTCCAGCCAGAAACCATTCAAAGTCTCTTGCAGATGAATGGTGGCAAATTAGAAATGAGTTGTCATTCTCTCTGCTAGTCCCACGTAAAAAGGCTTCATTTTGCAAAGGCCTTGTGCCAAATGACATCTCCATCAGTCACAACCAAAGAGTCAAGATCTGAAAGGAGAAGACAAGCAGCTTCTTTTTAGATGTATATGCTCTCAATAATTCTTAAATTATTTCATGAACAATATTCATCATGAGGACTGGTGGCTCATTATTTGCATTTTTCACAAGAATTCTGACCAAAATTTTAATAATGTGTCATTCCGAAAGCTGACACTCAAATCATATTAAATCATTTGAAGTGTAAAGCCACAAACTTTGCTGATTAGCAAAGAGCTCCACTGCCATTAGATTTTGGTACTCCCTCATCCTGCCAAAGCTTCCTTTATATTGTGTTGTCCCTGACTCTATTTCAAGACTTTTCATCTCTTCTCTCTCAACCAGTGCTTCACGTAATGGCTGCTACTGGCAAATGTCTGGAGGATGGGCATTTCCTGGCCTAGTTTCCAATAAATATAATTGCTACTATAGACCCAGTATGGTTTGTGTGCACTTCTTCCTCAGTGCTGCTGTTATTCTCTGAAACTTCGGACTAGTCATGTTGTAATAAAAGCCACTCTTCCTTATGCAGAGGGAGAACCATAAAACTTCATTAATTTTTTTTTCCTTTCTTAAGGGCTAAAACCAAAACAACATGCTTCTCATCCTTAATTTTATGCACACAGACTTGAAAATGGTGACTCACCAGAATTAAAAGGCAATGCAACTCTGTCTTTTGAGCCAAGATAGTAAGACTCATCTGCTGCATAAATCTTGGGACCCTACTAGAAAACAACATGAAAGTGGAACTGCTCAGTCCAGCCAGCATACAAAAGAGTGTCAGAGAATGCCCACCATCACGTATCTAGGAACCCTCACTCCTCAACAACTCTTCCTCTGGCTGTTACCCATGAAATAAGCACATGAACTTGGCTTATCCCTGATTTGCAACCAGCCTCCTCCATGGCACCTCCAGCTGCTGCTCAGTCCTGAACAGCATCCCCAGGACTCCACCCTACCAGGCTGGAGATTTCTTCTGTACTCTGGTTTTGGGCTGTATCTGATGAGTTCTGCCCAAACACAGTAGTAGAAAAAACAGAGCTCTGGCACTGTTGGTGACAGGGTGGTCCTCTGAGACTGGAAGAGTGCAAAGGCAAGGAGCCATCCCACCTCCTGTCAGCTTCCTGATACCTGAGCAGGCACCATGTGTTCACATACCTGTGTGCATGCATACACAGTGTGACAGCCATTCAAAGCTGGAAAAAACAGGTGATGAATAAGTTCAGATCTCTTTCCTCTCAAAAAGAGGGCCATTTCATGCCCTGTTATATGCATTGCATTGGCAGAATCAATTGTAAGCATCATCCTGTTTATAAATCAAACGAAGATTGTTTTTCTAATTACATTTACATCACTTTGGTTTTTAAATTTTCATCACAAACAGAGCACATATTCTGGAATGACATCAAGGACTTTCTAATGACACAGAAAATAGGCAGATAACTTTGCAGCAATATTGACTTGTGATGCTTGTGTGCAATCAAAAAAGCTTTTTTCATCAGGGCTCTGCATATAGGGGATTTCAAAACAAGACATGAAGCAACAAGAAATTGTTTATGAAGTATAATTTTGTATTAATAATTGGGGAGGTAGGAAAAAAGTAAACAAAAACAAATTTTAGTTAATGATCTTTACTTTTGTTCTAAGCTTTTCTGACACTAGCTCAGCCTCCCCCACTCTGCCTCTCCTTGTGCTGAATTCTGCCTGATCACATGGCCACGAGTCAAAATGAGATCAAATGACGCAGAAAACTAAAACTGAACTTTAACCCCCACTTCTTCTCACCAGTTATTTCCCCCATGCACTGGCAAGAAAAAAAAATTCAAATATGAAGCAGAAGTCATTCCCCCACAAACAGTGAAGTCAAACAAAACCCAATCCAAAAAAAAAAACCAAACAAAAAAACCCCTCAAAAACCAAAAACACCACAAAAAACCCCAGACAAACAGCTAAAATGTTTAATTTGACACAAAGACTCTCCTTTTTGCAGAGTTCTGCCAGGCAGATTATCTGCAACGAGAAGTAGAGCATTTAGAATGAAGAGCAGAAATAGAAATGTAGGCGTGGAGACTGCTAGCTCAGAAGAGTCTTTTGTCTGGCGATACTGTGACTAAAGATAATCTTTGTTTATCTTGTATGTTTAACTTGTGTCTTGTATACCCAAAGTGTTGGAAAAAAAAAAGTGGAATTACAAGTGAGTAACTGAACAAACCCATAACACAGGGTATAATTTCTAGGCATGGTGAAGGCAGGAAAAACAAACTCAGCAGTTATTATACTGTATTTATTCTCTTTTTTCTTTATAAGCACTCCCAGACTTGTGGCACAATAATGTTACAATTAAAGCATACTTTGACTAACAATTTCACAGCAGAATGGAACGAATTATGTGACATTACTAACACAGCAAAGCAGAGCTGCAATTCACCCTGGCTACACAAGTACAGCTTACAGCTAAAACTTTAGAGAGATGAAGGAGTGAGCTCAAGGCTGCCGAAAACTGAATAGGATTTAAGTATTTAGTGTCACCCAATCAGTGAAATATGATTAATGAGTCTGGAGGAGTACACTGCTTTTTAGTCTCCAAAGCAAGGAGGACGGGGGGGGGAAATGTATTGGAGCTCTTCAGCGATAAAAGCTGCAGCAAAATTCTGCACAGTTAAACTACACGTTCAATTGCAGCTGCTTATTTCTCCTCTGTGTGATTAGAGCCTCCCATTTCCCTCATTACAGGCTTGATATTATTGAAGCAAAGCCAACAGCAAGTTAGCAAGCCAGCAGGGGATCAAATTGATTATACAGTTAGCTGTAGAAAAACTGAAATTCTTTATTAAGGGGAAATGAAATACAGTTAATTTATGCTTCAGCTGAACCCCTCCCACACTACACTTACTCTGCTGGTACTCTGAATTTTCTCTGAAGCTGCAAGACAGCTGAGAAATTACAAAAGCTTTATTGATATAAAAATAAGTCAGGCCTTCAGTATTTTTTAAAGGATTTTTCTATTACTAATTATCATAACTCAGTATATAGAACAACACGGCATTAAAGCCAAAAAGAAAGGAAGGTAGAAAGCATTTGGGTTTAGGTAGACTGGAAGATTTGCTATCTGTCTTTAGCTGGTGTTACAGAGGCAGTCCAAAAGTAAATGTAAACATCACCTTATCTGTAAAGCAGCAACTCAATTTTTGTGGTATTTCAGTTGTAAATCTCTTTCCCAAAATGAAGAAAATAATCATTTGGGACCAGAATTAATTTTTTTAGAATAAGAACAGGCCTGTTAGTTTATTTCTGACAAGGACAGACTTTGAGATAAAACTTGTTTCTAAAATGAGACCTTGTAGAAGACAGCACCACACTTGCCCCATCCCAAGCAGTTTTAGCCAAGCAGTTCACATCTTCCCTACAGAGCTGAAAAGTACTGAGAGCTCACGAGCAGAAAATTCCCCCTGCCCCACAGCCCTTTGCTCTCCAGCCCCAAACATTTGTCCTTGGCAAAGCCGTGATAAATAGAGCTGTGGATGGGAGTCTACTGAGGAACGTCCCTTCTTCAAACAGCTGTCACCTCCCATTGCTCTCAGCAGTGTGGTCCCAGACCACTCGCCACCCTTCCCAAATCACTGCTTCTTTTAATCTATTTTGCATTGTCCCTTTCCATCCCCTGGCAGGAAAAGGGATACATCCTCTTCAGAAGGCACCTTGGCTTCTGTCCCATGAGGCATGAAGGATGTTGTAACTTGTGGAAGTTTAGCAACTGAGCCTACACAAGGGTCCCACGGAGGGAAATGCTTAATGAGACTGCTCTGCAGGAAGTGAAAATACCATACAATGCATTTTTAATAAATTTGTCAGGATTCACAGCCTTAATCGTTGCAGTTGACAAGATTTGTTTAATCGAATTGCAAGGAGGAGCAGCCCTTTAACTGCTGGTCTCCGTAGATGGGCCTTCCTGTGCTTCACCAGATTTTCTTCTGCCTTCTTTGTGTTTCTGATGCTTTCTTCATGTTGCAACATCCCTGTAATATGTTTTTTCTCCCAATCACTGAGGAATGCTTTGAGATTTGTCTGGTTTTCAGACAAAACTTCTACGAATTTTCTGTACCTGTCAGTGTCTTTTTGGATAAAATGGTCATGATGGTTTTTGCTGGGGTAGAGTCAATTTTCTTTGTAGCTGCTATAGGGCTGTGTTTTGGATTTGTGCTACAAACTGTTGATAACACAGAGATGTTTTAGCTGCTGCTTATCAGGGCTTGCACAGAGTCAAGGCCTTTTCTGCTCCTCACTCCATCCTACCAGCGAGCAGCTGGGGGTGCCAAGGGGTTGGGAGGGGACACGACTGGGACAGCTGACCCCAACTGACCAAAGGGATATTTCATACCATAGGGCATCACACTCAGTATGCAAAGTTGGGGGAAGAAGGAGTAAGGTGGGGACATTCAGAGTAATGGTGTTTGTCTTCCCAAGTCACCATTATGTGTGATGAAGCCCTGCTTTCCTGGGGGTGGCTGAACACCTGCCTTCCTGTGGGAAATGGTGTGTTAATTCCTTGTTTTCCTTTGCTTGTGTGTTTTGCTTTTGCTTTACCCATTGAATTTCTTTATCTCAACCCTTGAGTTTTCTCACTTTTACTCTTCTGATTCTTTCCCTGATCCCACTGAGGGGAGTGAGTGAATGGCTGTGTGGGGCTTAGTTACCAGCTGGGGTTAAACCATGGGAAATATTTAAGGGTCTTATTAGAATAAAAGCAATCGAGCTTGATTTGCACTACCCACTTTAGCAATATTAATACTAAAAGAGAAGTAAAAATAAACATTTTGCTTTTATTTCCTCTTATTCTTCTCACCCAAGAAAGATCTTCTTTTTCACTTTCTGCTATAATACACACTGGCTGATCTGAGGAAGCACTAATAAATGCAAGTGAAAGTTTGCACACAACTTAAAATGCAGAAGAGCTTATTTCACTGAAGGCTGCATGTTTACCAGGAAATGAGATGGACTCAAATTGCCCTTGTGCCTGCTTGAGACATATACTCATTAAAGATACCGTTGAAGTAATATGGAGGAGGAAATAAATTGCTTGAAAGGACAGTGCCAAGACTGGCAAATCTAAAATTTACTACACAGTCACACAGAAGCTATTTTGGGAGCCACAATCACCTCTTGGAAAAATAAACACATTTCCACAGAACAGCAATTCCGTATGTTGCACTTGGCCATCTTGACTGAAGCCAGTAGGGTAATGACTTTTACAAGTGGCAAAAACCAGTCTCTTGGCAAAAACAATCCCTAACCTCATGAAATACAGAATATTTTGCTAAAAGGAAAACAAAGTTGAAATGTATTTTATATAAATAAAGATATATATATATAATTGTTGTTTACGAGAAAACTTCTACTAGAAGAAAGTAAGTCTATGGTACACAAACTCTGATATAAAACAATCACTGACATAAAAATGCTGCTCTTATGCTGACAGGTGGTTTTCAAAAAGAAGCAAACAAACAAAAAAATCCTGCTTCACAAAAAATTGAGACAGATTTCCAAGAAATATTCTGTGGCATTCTGAACAAGACTTTTCCTGATCCATAGCAGCTATCTATTTAATACAGCATTATTTTTATATGATGCAAAAGCACCATAGGGAAACGAATCACCTAAACACCCTGGGTACATCATAGCTCTGACTGGGATGTAACCAGAAAGCATCCAGAAAGTTGTGTGTGCATGTGTACATACATCTATACATACATATATAGTCTACACACAAAGTCCTATAGGCTTTTCTCTTAAATCTTGATGTTTCATTTTGCTTTTCCTTTGCTATGAGTCTGGTTTTTACATTTATATATAAAAGGTATGTAAAATTTGAAATTATATATAAAAATATATGTAACTCAAAAGATTTCCATTTTGCAAAGGGAGCATGACAAAAGACTGTGAAGACCTAGGGCTCTTCTTAGGAACCCAAGGTAAGGGCCACAAAAAATTCCTGTTGTGAAAATCAGTCCTCACGTGGCTGTGGGGGCTCTTTAGCTAAGTGGTGTCATCTTAAGGCAAAGGCTTGAATTACAGGGTGTGAGTACTTGCTTGGTGAGCCCCCATTATTTGCGATAGAGTTGCAAGACGTAGTAAATACTATGTGACTTCATAGCACATGACAAAAGAAACCTCACCATGGCACAGAAAAAGCCCAGGGGACAGAGCTTTTCTGTTAGGGCAAGTTGTTTTTCTAGGGATAGAGCTGCTTCCATGTGAGAGAATCATATCACTAAATGGATCTATCCATGTGCAACAAATCTGCCACCTTCATTTTCAGCACAAGATGAAGACAACCTGGTCCACGTGTAGTGCATGTGCCATTTAACCATCCCTGGACTGTGGACAAGAAATTGCAAGTCCAATGCCTCTAAATTCCTTTAGGTGACCCCGTTATTGGTCTCAAGTACAATTCATATACTTTGAAGGTGGAAAATTTTTCTTTTGTACAGTAGGCAACAAAGAAAAGTGATTGACAGCATATATGAAGGGAACAGCACATCCAGAACCTGTCCTAGCCAAATGCTCTGTGTGTTACACAGTATTGTTTCCTAATACTTTCACAGTTGCTTGTAATGCTTTTTTGGCTAATAAGTTCCAAATGCTTTTCAAAGATTCAGACATTTCAAAAAATCATTCATGTTTTTGAGTGTATTTTTCTGTGACGCCCGGCTGAAATCCTGAAATAAACATTTAAGAAGATGGCCTGGTCCTGAGTGCAACAAACATGCATCTGAAAAGCAGCTGGCACCACGAAGAGTGACAAAAATCAAGGCATTCAAAAGTGCTCTGTGAGTTTCAGAAATCTGTGGTCTGTGAGTCCTGTTTCCTGCATCTTTAAGACATAACATGTTATTGCTCTGCATCAGAGAGCATCCATCTGCAGCTGGGAGCAATATGCCCCACTGACACCAACCACTGCTTTGCCAGGTGTAAAAACCTGGAGTTAAATAATTTTATCCCTAGGTCATTCTTTGAGTCAGTTACAGTGCACAGGAGAGCTGCCTTTCCATCACCTTGCTGACAAACAGATACATAACAGATGCAAAGCGCTCATCTTTCTTGGTACCAAAAGTGAAAACACACCCCTTAACTTGGAATTTCCTTGCTGTAATGAAAGTGAATGTTTTATTTTTGTTTTCAGTCTACTAGTTTGAAAGGTCATGTAAGTCTACATTTATGAATATTTTTAACAAAATCACAAATAGCACATATTTTACTTAACATAAGCACAATGGCAACACGAATTAAGAGGATTCTGAAAAGAGATAGGTAGGGAATAATACTTCACCACTGTAACACTATTGTATTAACATCACCTCTTGAGTGAGGTTGATGCACTGCACAGGAATCTGGGCTGTTTTGCTGTAAGTGGAAAGTTACTTAAGTAGGGTGTCTCTGCAGTGATGAAGGATGCAGCAAAGAGGTGGAGATTTAAAAAGCCAGATTTGGTTCTCAGAAAGAATACAGCAACATAAAAACAGGTATAGGAATTTGAAGACTTTTTTTTAGCTGCTATATTTTTGTAGCTGTTCTACCTTGTACAGAACAAACTCTTCAGCATTTAAAGCACTAAATGCCCAGGAAACTTTAGACAACTGGAAAACAAATGAACAAACAACCAAACCCAAAATGCAAACCCAAATCATCTGAGACACTAGAGCAATACTGATTCACTTGGAATCCTAGGTAATACAACCCATCAAATCTAAGATCTTTTACGGGGGCCCAAACCAGGACCCAGTAGGGAAACAAAGGAAAGTAAAAGAAAAACCAAAGGAAAGAAGTAAATTTGATGCAGTAGGCCTTTGTTAAATTCCCAGATGTACTCTGGGTTAGCTGTATTTTGAAGTACTACGGGTTCCTCAAGGATTGAAGAGGTGTAATCTCCAACCCAGTGGGGACCTTATGAAGTTTAATGCTGACTGTTCCATTGGTGTAAATGTACAAAGTGGGAACATGGAAGATTGGAACAAGAAGAAAACAAATAAAACTGTCATGCAATTTCTATAAGCTTTTGCTTGCCTAGGACTAGAGAGCAACAGAGAGCAACTCTGTTCAGCCTGGTTTTGAACAGCAGCTGGAGATGAGTTTGGATAGTCACAGCATTAAAGCATCCAGCTGACACTCAAACAACATGTCTAAAATGAGCATATCCAGAAGCACCTAGTGGCTGAGGAAAAAAAGTCCCCACTTTTTGCATTACAAGTCCTATTTTTAGATAGGTATTAAAATACCACTGGTATTTTAAAATAAGGTTTTCAAGAAGAGTGTTTTTTAAAAAAACAGACAGAATTTACAGAACAAGACCAAAATGTGAAGTGCTGGATGACTGTGGGTGAAGGAAAAGACTTTGGCACAGGCTTCTCAGCAAGACAGCCTAGCCCAGACTCCTGGCCAGGCTCCAGCTTTGGAAGCTGTCCTCAGACTCCTCCGAGATGACTATCGGCTCCTCTTCCTGCTCAAAGCTGTTGAGCAATAAAGCTCTGAGTTGTCAAACTGATACTGCTCTTTCAAGCAGAAGTGCTGTGATTCAGTCATCAGTGAAATAACCCTCCCAATACTAAAACTCCCAGAGCTGCTCTGGAATTAAAAGCATAATTATAAATGTAATGATTTTGTTTTGTTTAGCTTTTTGGTGAATACTGGTTTGTTATTGTCTTTACTTTTGTGACCTTTCATTAGTGACTACTGACCACATAATACCGGAAATCTTTCACTACAAACAGGAATAAAGTTGTACACTTCACAGCTACATTTTAGGAGCAGGAGAAATATTTTGAAAAATGGCTTTATTCCTGCATTGTGTCATCTCAGTGAAGCAAGAGAAGAGAGGAGGCCCGAGCACAACAGAAGCCCTTAAAGTCATGAGACTGACAAAGCCAAACTTGAATGATGTCTCCTTGCCCCACGGAAGCACTGCTTCCATCATGCTAACACCTCTTCAGCATTCCCAAAAGTGAACCAGGATGTCCTTTGAGTACTGAAACTAACTCTATCTTGCCTATCAGCCATTTTTGTTTTGTTTTGGGGTGTGATTTTTTGGGAGTTTTTGTTTTGCTTTGTTATTTTAAATCTGGTTGGTTTGGTTTTGTTGGTGTATTTTTGTTTGGTTGTTTTTTTGTTTCTGTGTGGGTTTTTTGTTTGTTTGTTTTTGTTTTCTTTTGTGTTTATTTTCCAGGAGGATCAAAACTTGCCTCTAAAATGTTTGGTTTTCCACACCAAATTCAAACTTCTGTTCACCAGCACCTGTATCTCACCACTGATTTCTTCTGGCTGTCTTACTGATTATTCCACTAGAAAGTATTGCCCCTACATAACATTTCTTGATTTGCTACAATATTTCTAAGCATTACTCCTTTCCATGTTCTCCAAGTGATACTGTCAGGAACATTCTAGCATTGTGTGTGTGAATCAAAACTGGTATCTGATAGATAAAAAAAAACAGGAAAGGTCTAGTTTGCCTCTAACTTTCTTAAAACTATCATATTCATACAGCCAAGATGTCTGTAACAGGAGATGTGCTCCTGTTCTCTTTTTCTCCTCACCACTGCCTTTGCTACAAGAATGAAAGCCAACTATCACACCTGCACCTGAAAGTACCTGAAGACAGTTCCTCTGGTCCTGCAGTGCTGGAGAGAATCTGTGTTGTCAGAAAGATCTTTGAGGCACACAAGCTACCATGGTAATTTAGTTTCCTGCAAATAAACTGCAGGAGGGAGAATGGCAACTGAACTAAGCATGTTGCAAAGTCATGCCAAGGGATGTTTAGAATTAATATCAGGAAAAGTTTCTTCATCTTGAGGGCTGTCAAGCAGTGGAACAGGCTGCCCAGGGAAGTAGTTGAGGCACCATCCATGGGGGTGTAGATGAGGCACTTAGAGACATGGTTTACTGGTGGGCTTGGCCCACCCCTGTGTTGGGTTAATGGTTGGATTCAGTCATAAAACTTTTTCCCAACCTAAATGTTTCTAGGTATCTGTTACTGAATTAAACATCTATTTCCTAAGTATCCAAGCATCCTTGTGAAATGAGACAGAGAAAAACAATTAATCATCCAAACAGCTAGAAACAGATAAAAACTAGCTTTTATACAAAGGGCTTTCTGACTAAGGCCAAGTTTTTCTATGTAAAGAAAAATAGATCAAAACTACCCAATCTTTCTGATCTAAAGCACATTTCTGGTTGTATTACAAAAAATTCTACTTTGGGATACACCCATTGGGAAGTTCCAGCATTTTTGGTCATGTTGGCTGTCAAAAATGCATGGAGCTTTGTTGGTGGGAAGGACAATTTTCTGTTTCCAGGCTCAGACTTATTATAGCTTAGATCAAACCCTGTAATAAAACACTTTAACAACCGCCAATTCTATCATATGCAAATACTTAAACTTCTACTGAATCCCCCAGCCTAATCAACCATCTACAGCCTTACTTACCCCGAGAACACTGCCAGAAGAACATTTGTTCCTCATCATTTCATATTCTAAGCATGGACACAATGTAAAGTTCAGTTGTGTTCATCTCATAGCAGGAAAAGAAGTGCCTTAATGTAACAAGCTCAGAAAAAAACAATTCTGGATATTTGATATTGTCTGAAAACTGGGTTTGAAACTGCATTTTTTTGACAACCCTTGTGAAAATTTGGAAAGAATGTGGAGTACTACTAGATATTCTTTTAAGAACCCAGAGTATAACCCCCCCCAAGACCAAGCTGTCTGTGGCAGCTTTGCCCCCCTCCAATAAAAGCCATAAATTCCTCCAGAGGGAAAGGGCGCTGCTGGGTGTCCAGAGGTTGCACCAGGCTAGCAAGGGCTGCTGCAGCCACAGCTATGCTACTGCAAAATGCATGTCATTTCTCATTTTTGCCAGAGAAGAGAACCCATGAACAGTGACAAGGCTGCCATTAGGAGTGTGATGTCTCTGCATTACAGACCAGCTCTCTAGTCTTCCATGAAAAGGAAGATATGAAAAAAAACCCACCAAGCAAGATGTATTCTGTGAAAAAAAATGCAGAGTGGCATATAAGGAAAAATAAAACAGAAAGATGGCAGTGTCTTTAATTTATAACACCACCCTTAAACTTTATTTTAGCCTTATACTTTTTGGTAAATCAAGGAAGCTCACATGGACTCCAGGTGGAGCTGGGATGAATGCATATTGACAGTAAGGGTTTTCTCTTAAGCCATGTCACCAACTAATAACAGATGATTGAGGGTTTTTTTTTTTACCTAAGTGGCTAGATAAGGAGGCAGCAGATAGTCTTCTAACCCCGATCTGTATCACAGTGTGGATACACACAGCAGCCTCCAAATACCTACAAATCTGACAATTCTTAGCAGTGACTTGAGGCTGCTTCCCAGTCTCACACACTTGGCCCTTAGAACTCTTCTCCTCCAGAGAGCCACTTCCTTGCCTCAGGAGACCAGGACACCAACTCTCCCTGCCAGGTTCTCACCCCAGCACCTCAAGCTGAACAGCAAAGTTCTCATCCGTAGCACTTCCCCCACCAGCTGTCAATCCCTCTTGCTCCTCACCCCTCCTTTCCACACTGTTCTCATTTTTTGACTTTCAAGCTTTTTGTCTCCAACAGTTCCCCAGAACAACCAGCCACTTCCAATCTGCTGCTCCCATTTTGCCTTGTTTTATGACTGCTCTTGCATAATCAGATGCAACATTCATTAGCCTGTAGCTGGTGGAGATAACCAGACCTCCTTCCTTGCCCTTTTGGCTTCCCCTCTGCAGGTGCTTGTATCCCAGCTCAGGAATCACGTAATAAAGTGGCCGGTGTCCAGGACAAACTCTTAAATAGATTAACTGGAATATTTTGGTGGGGGCAGGGAAAGGGGAACCCCCTCCCCCCAAAATGAAGGAATAATGCACCAGCAGTCTGCAGGAGCAGAAGACAGTCATTTGCTTTCTGAACTCATTTGCTGTTGGGTAAATTATGAAATAAAATGAAATAAAATTATATTTCCAATTGCTGCCTCCAAGGGAGCAGAAGGGAATCAGAGAGGAAAGCATAGCTCTGGAGAATCAGGAGATATAGCTGCAGTTTTCAGTTCTGCTAGAGAAATCCTCTGTCAGAAGCGCCGTCTGAGGCAGGCTGTAGGCTCGGCATTACGTACCCACGGTTTGGTGGATTCACTTTGCTCAAAATCACTCTGCCATTTTCAGGTGAAAATTGACGTAGTTGGAGGTTTACAATCAACTACGTTCTGTTTTATCCTTTCTACTTACATTCTTTTTATCATACACATCACCAAGAGACATAGAGAAACCAGAAAGAACGGTGCTAAGAAAGGAAGACAGACTTTTAATCTTGTAAGGTGCTAAGCCTTGCTGGGGACTGCAGCGTTCCTAGCGCAGATAAGCATCGCTCCCTCGTGTGGTTAAAACTCACTATTGCTAATTTAGCGGCACTGCAGATCTTTGCGTGAAAATTCAGGGAAGAAAGGGTTATTTGCTGGGATTTGCATCTCAATGCACAGTCACATACGCGTTCACGCATGCAAAAGTCTGAGTACAATAATACACCTTGCACAGAGTTCACTCTGAGCAGACAATTTCACCTTTTATCTGTGTAAAAAAATCATCTCCCTCGAAAGGCTGATGGAAACAGCGAAGAAAACTGGGATCTGATATGGAGAAATCTACAGCTCCTTACAAAAGAGGCTGTAAGAAATAGAGTTTTTCATATGCAAACACTGAATCGTCGCTCTCTAGATAACCAATAGTTAAACCCACCGAGTAGCTTGAAAATTGAAGATGTGAAACTACGGGATCCTTCACAGGATTAACATACATCTTTGAATTTCTTCTCAGAGTGTGCAGAATTCTATATAAGACTTTCTGTGAGCATTTAGAGAGTCTACAGACCTCATCAATTAACCTGTTAATTCACACCTGAATAGCATTTATGAGTCCAACACAGAGTGTAATGACAGAGTCCCTTACTGCATGTAAGTAGACAAGAGATGTGTTATTAATGCTGTTCAACAGAGCTATACCAAGGCACCCAAATGCCTCAGAGCCCCCTCCCTTGCCCTGGTTTCCAGCTTCATAGCACAAGAGAGGATGCCTCTCATTTTGTCTCAATGCAGTGGACCCTTCTTACTCAGCTTAGCGCAATAAGATTGCATAAACAGGTCGCTACAGAAAAAAAACCCAAAAAACCCCAGTACTACTTCCAGTCAGGCTGCAATTTCATCAACAGAACAATGAATTATTCTCTGTGCTTTCATTGCTAACAAATCAGAATTTGTTTAAAAAGCCAAGTATATTAGAAGATTTATATGAAATATCGTTTTGCAATAAATTCCTCCCCAAAACCACTGGGGAGTGAAAACGGGAATAAGAGACTGAAATTGTTGAAATTTGTGTTCTCTTAACTCAATAGCAAGATATTTGAATAGGAAAGCATTATTCCATTGTATAGTATGAGCAAATATGCTTATTCACAGGGGTAACAGCCAACTCAGGTATTTCCAGCTGATATCAGGAAATATTCAAATTTATCTAAAATACATAGCTACTGTTAAGTGTTGCAAAGAATGGCTGGAGATCAAGAATTAAAATACCTTGAACACAGGACATACAATGTCATTTAATCCCAGGCAAAAAAAAAAAAAAAAAGGAAATGTGCTCTCTGGGACTTTTCCACCTCACCTTCTTGTTCAAAATGTTTGTTGCATTCAAGGTGGAAATATCCTTGAAAGAGAAAAATAAACAGAGCATAAAGGTGATATTTTAGGAACAAACTGCATCTACATATGTCCGTGCTTTCCAGGAACTTGCAGCTGCTCTTTTTCCCTCCTTAGTGACTGTGGCTTGTCTCTGTCTTACAGTAAAACTAGACCCATCCCTACAGGAGTTTCCCTTCAAGCTGCCTCCCCACCCTCCCCCATCCTTAAGGAACCATCATTCAAGCTTAAATACTTTGGAAAGAAATTCATTTTCCTGCAGCATAGGAAGACTGATGCACAAACATTAGAGCAATCTAATTTTAGATCATTCAGACAATACGCTGGATCCTTACGCGCATTTATTTAAGGCTATTTATAGTCCTCCAGACACTGCTGGAAGTATAGTCATCCATTGTGGAGCTATTCTGCTGTGCTCCAGTTTGGGAGGGAGGAAGGGAGGGAGGGGTGCAGGAGGCAATCAAGAGTCTGATTGTTCTGGGGAACACAGGTATAAAGGTGTTGGATGAAATGTTCATTTGCAGGCTGAACGGAGATCAAAAGTTCCGGCCGCTTAGCAACACTGCTGCTGCCAAGAACTGTAGGAGCACTGGAGAACTTGGAAGTCCCAAACTGCACCAAATTACACGCCCAGAGACAAGTGCTGCTCATAGCTGCAGGCATGGAAAAGGGATCGCATGCCAAGTAGGGGGAAAAAACCTCAAAAAAGTTCTTAGTCCTCTGGGGACATTTTTGGAGTAGAATAAATGGCTATACTGTACCTCAGAGCCTGAGTGTTGGAGTCAGCATCTCCCTCGAAGGCATGTGACTTCCAGAACAAAGTTCTTCTTTTTGCTGTAGGCACTTGCAAGTTCATCTGAACACTGGCACCCCACAGTCTCTAGGTCTTGGTTATTAGAATGCCTCTCAAATCCCAACCTTCTTCAGTTCTTCTTTTTAGTTCATCTTAAAAAAAAAAAAAATACAACCAAAAAAGCCAGCACATCTTCTAAGTTCAGATGAATTTTAACAACACATTAAGGCAACATTTCTAATGCACACATCCAGTGGTTGAACTGTATTCCATGCTTCATGGTGTCACAAAAGCCTTTGGACCATCAGCTCCAGTTCTCCTGCTGTAAGATTAGAACCTACTTCTTCTCCAGTTTGCCCTGCCTGATACACAGATCATTTTTTATCACATCTAGAGGCAAGTCCTGGGGCCTCTGGCTATTCTAGAGCAGATGTGCTATTTTAACTCACAGTGTCATTCAGATATCCAGGTCAAAGGACTCCCACTTGAAAATATGGATAATCCAAAGCACTACAGCACAACATCTTGTTTTCATCACAGTATGTCTTGAGTGGGAAAATCTGCTTTTGAAATTATTGGTGATTTTTGACAACCTTCCCCATGGCTTTGGTCATACAGAACTCAAGGCCTTACTGTTTTCCTATAGAAAAGCCACTGCAAGGCACAGCAGATAAAGTACATTTGTAGGTCACAGATCCTTAAGTCAGTGTCCTAGTATCCATGTGAGCTAAATATGATTCACTATTTAAAGAAAAGCAGGTAGTAAGTTTAAAATCACTATTCCAAGGCTCATAAAAAGACTGAGATCTTTGCTCTCAGAATCTGCTTTTGGAAGTATTAGCCAGCTGATGTTGGTGTGATCAAACCTTACTTCTTGGGACTCCAAAAGATAGTTCCTCACTTGAAAAAAACAACTTTGCATTTTATGAAATTGGCATGGACAAAGATGAGTGACTAGTAAAATGGGAAAAGGACAAAACAAACCGGCATAATAAGGTAGCTCTGTCTTGAAGATTTTTGTTTCCAAAAATTATGTATTGTAGATTAGTTATGACCCTTTAAGAACTAGCTGATCTCTAAAGAAATCCAAGATACTCTCAGCAATGAGGGCAGGCCAGCAGTACTCTTGCCAAAAGAGGTCAATTGATTATACTGTCTTCTTTCAAGACCTCATGTTCCCAGACCGTTGAAACATTCCATGCTTGCTACTGAAATATTGCAGAACTAAGGTAGTAAAGCCAGCTTCACTTGCATATAAATGGTACTTTCAAAGAGTATTTTTCCAAAGCATATGAAAAAATGTTTTGATAGAATCAACTAGAGCAGTAACAGACAACAACCACTGCACAGGGACTATACTACAAACAAAACCAACAGACCACTAGAGTGAGCATGGCCAAGGAAGACCAGGCTACATTCAAAATAAAGTCTTTCACTTTGTGTTGGCAAGTCACTGTTTATTTTCCTTGTAACTATTGTATCCCTAATCAATTAATATGCCAGCATTCTAGGAATATAATTATGCAACTCAACTGACATGTAAACACCTGTAGCTAAGATTGGATGCCATCCAGAGAGACCTGGACAAGGTCAAGAAGTGGGCCCATGGGAGTTTCATGAAGTTCAACAAGACCAAATGCAAAGTGCTGCACGTGGGTTGGGGCACCAGTTAGTCCCAATACAGATCAAGAGCAGTCCTGCTGAGCAGGACTTGTAGTTTCTGGTAGATGAGGGGCTGGACATGACCCAGCCACTTGCACTCACAGCCCAAAAATCCAAAAATGTCCTGGGCTGCATCCAAAGCAGCATGGCCAGCAGGGCGAGGGAGGGGATTCTGTCCTTCTGCTCTGGTCTGGTGAGACCCCACCTGCAGTGCTGCATCCAGCTCTGAGGTCCTCAGCACAGACAGGATATCAACCTGTTGCAGTGAGTCCAGAGGAGGCCACCAAGATGATTAGAGGGAATCTGTGCTGGTTTCTGTGCCACTTACCAGCCAGGAGTAGTTACCAGCATAAAAGGAAAGTTTGGTGGGTTTTCAATCTCAGGCTGTAGCGTGGTCTTAGGCTTGGAAGGAAGAGTGGACCCTAGGCATGGGTTGGAGTTTTATTCCAGTGGAGTCCACGTGCTAGAGCCAGTTTTGGGCCTTTGTTCCCTCCCTAAATACTCAGGGCATCCCCTGAGCTGGGGAGAGCTTCGGGCCAATGGGGGGAAAGGAAGGGGGTGGTTCAAGACAGAGGTGCTTATCACAACAATGGGAAAGGTGGGTGCTGAGCACGTGGTCAAATAGGAGAACGTTTCCCTCAGGTCCATCAGGGTGATTGACAAGGTGCTCCCTCCAGGGTGATACCACATGGAATTAGAGGTGGGGGGCTTTGGAAGGGATATACCAATACAAACAAGTAAACAAAATACATATACAAGTTTGAAAAACCTTAATCACACACCGCAACAGGAATCGCTAAAGATGAAAGGCTGAGAGAACTGGGATTGTTCACCCTGGAAAACAGACAGCTTAGGGGTGATCTAAATGGGGCCTTCCATACCTGAAGGAAGCCTGTAAGAAAGCTGGAGAGGGACTTTTAACATGAGGCATGTAGTGACAGGACAAGTAGAGATGGATTCAAACTGAAAGACAGATTAGATTAGATATTAGAAAGGAATTCTTTTCTCTGAGGGTGATGAGGCACCAGAATAGGTTGCCCAGAGAAGTTGTGGATGTCCCATCTCTGGAGGTGTTCAAGAGTAGGCTGGGGGGGGTTCTGAGCAACCTGGTCTAGTAGAAGGTGTCCCTGCTTATCGCATGGGGGTTGGGTCTTTAAGGTCCCTTGCAGCCCAAACCATTCTATGATGTGAAATATGTATCAGAAAAAAGTGATTCAAAATAGAAAAAATTCAAAATCTAGAAGTGAATGAACTGTTAAGATATATTTCCCAATAAACTTAACATATAAGGTCAAAAATTAAGCATTTAGGCAAACTAGAAAAGGTACATAAAAGCACAGATGATGACATGTACAGAACAATTTCTGCACAAGAAAATACTAAATAGAGAGGAAAACCTCAGGCTTGAAAAAGAGAGATCTATAAAATAAAGCCTAATATGAGAACGATGAAGAGAGAATGATTATTCCCTACTTGAGACTCACACAAGGAAATCATCAGGTTTAAAGCACAAGCCACAGGAAATATTTTTTCCAAACAAGGCATAGTTAAATTGTGTAACTTACTGAGTATTGTGGATGCCAAGTATTTAAATGGGTTCAAGAGGGATTACAGAAATGCATGTAGAATACTTCTATTGGTGGCTATAAAAAAATTAAAAGGAAAAAAACCCCTACAGTTTTGATGTACCAGATGCTTCAGAAGCCTGTAAAGTGATAACTGCCAGAAACTGGGGGGATGAAACATGAGGACAATTCTCAGTTTTACATCCCTTCCTAAAGGGCCGTGAGTGCCAGACACTGGAGCACAAGGTATTCTGGGTTTGTCCAGGATAGCAGCTCTTTGCAGAGAAGCCTTACAGCAGTGGAGACGAGAAGTCTGCTGGGCTTCCCTGCAAGAGGAAGCTCCAGGGTTAATCATAGTTTTTCTGGCCTTCACTGCAGCTCATTCTCATGACTTTACTGACTTGTGGGGCAGAGAAGGGGAAGAGGAGAGAGTGAGAGAGCAGAAGCAGAGTGCCAAGAGAACTATGGCACCATTTGTGTTGCCTCAAGAAACGACACCATTTCCTCTACCTTCTAAAAAATTTTCCTCCAGAAAGCTTCTGAGAGTTTTCTTGACAACACAGACAGTTTACAATGTCTAAACGTTTTTTTAATGGCATGTAATGAACAAAGTTTAAATACCAGTGCCAAGAATTAAATGATTTACATCATTCTCTCCAGGGTGGGGCATACTCTATTCTCTACTCAGAGGCTCCTAATGTTCCCCATGTTGCTAAGCTGTGTTTATCATGATAAATTAAAAGGTTTCCATTTCAAATCTCTGAAGTTCTTGAAGCAGAGCAGGCTTGGTAGTGGGGAACAGGGGGTATGTATTCAAGCCCTGAGGGAATCAACTGCTTCCAGAGCAATATCAGCTCCTGGCTTCTGCTGCATTCCTGCAGGTCTCAGTGCAGCCATTCATCTCCAAAGCAATAGCCAGAGCAAGAGGAGAATGCTTGATGCTGTACCTTCTCAGTGCAAGCATTCCAAGTCTTTGGACCTGTTTTCCACTGCATTTCCGTAGGTGTGGAGATACACAAATTGACGTTTCGCACACCATCTGTCTCAGAGGGCAGCGTGGCAACGCCAAGCCAGTGATTAGGCCAATGATTAGGCCAGTGAGACAGCCAACCCGTTGCCATCAGTTTAATGAATTACAAAACAAAGCACATTCATAGCTCATAGCATGATTCAGATAGTTTGCCATTTCTTAACATGGCTACCCAAATCCAGATGTTCAGGAGAATTTTGCCCAGACTCCACCAAAGTCCCAGGAAATTCCTGAAGGAGAGCCATATTTCTTACTATTTTTCCAGAGATAGATTTCCCTGCACTGCTTTCCATCAGCAAAAGCAATCCTATCAGGATCCAGAACAGCTAGAGCCAATGCAGGATGTTTTTTTTTTTTCTGGGCAGACTAGGGTAAAATCACCCCAAAGACAACTACAAAAATTAATGGACTACATTGTTTTCCAATGTCACACCAAAACACTTTTTTTTTTTTCCTATATAAAAGAGGGAATGCGTTAAAGAAAAAAACACTTCCTTATTATTATAAAAAAAAAAAAAATCTGTAGGCTGCAACTTTTAACTTGTATTTTCTGAGAAGTTGTTTTATGGGCTAAGTTTTTATACAGCTCCTGCAGCATCTAAAGGGAGATGTCCAAAAGCAAATCTCCCTCTGAACAAACATCTCCCATTGGCAGATAAAAGCAGAAATTTCAGTGCAGGAAACAATTTCATAAGCCTTTCTAACAAATAACTTCATTTTGAAAGCACTAAAAACTGGGGGAAATAGAGAGAGCAGGTTTTCTGTATTTTCCCCCACCCCAAGGATTCAGCCAAGAAAGCAGCATCTGCCACAGCAACTGCGTACTTGCCTACAAAACTGATCTCAGGCAGCAGATGTAATCTGAAGCTTACTTTGCACTCTCAATGCTGCTTTTCATCTAAGGTGTTGCACTTTTGGGCTAAGACAAAAGCTTTAATACTGGATGCCTACATCCTGCTCTCTCAACCAGAAGTGAGGAAGTAGATTCTTGCCAAATTAGGACACCTTCCAAGCCCTGCACAATATAACACAGGTTTTATTACTATGTCAAAACTACAAGAGATTGGTCTAATTTAATTCAATGCTCTGTTTTCTGAGTTACAGCAGAAATGCTTCTTAAAAGACATCAAGAAATTTTCACTGAAAATGCAGCAAAAAAAATGGGCCTTTGGAGAGAGTCTTGCTGGCTACCAGTGACCCAGAGCCAAACGCAGCTGTCACAGACTTTGGTGGCCTCTAGTGGCTGTTTTGTCCACATCCCAAACTCATCACATGATTTGACTCCTAAGAGTCCATCTGTTCCACTACCCATCCGTACTTGCTGGACCACTCCAAACCTGGCATCAAAGTGAGACGATAATACTGAGAGGTGCAGTAGGGAAAAGATAAAGTAGGAGTTGTTACAATCGTCTTAGACGCCATGTACCCATCCAGATCTACTGTCCTCACCACCTTAAGTAGATTTCCTGTCACCTGACAGGTATAAACAGTGGCAAGTAGCTCTGGTTCTTGAAATTATGTGTTTTCCATTGATTTTCTAACACAATTTCTTCTTAAGCCACAGTTTAAGCTATGATGTCTAACAATGAAGAACAACACATGTCTTCATGAAAGACTTATCTTCACTTAACATTGTCTTTCAATTAGTTTGAGGATTTAAAAGTTACAAATGCAGGTTTTTAAAAATGAAATATTTAAGTCGTTCAACAGTTCTTCAAAAGCAACAATCTGATGTGTCTTGAAGTGAATACAGAGCTCATGGGATCTATAAACATCCCCTCTACAATGTATCAAATCAAACCTAATGGAATATAACATTCAAGGTAAAAGTTTTCTAAAAACAGTATAGCTTTCCCTAAGTTGGATACAGTTCTCAGATGCCAGGACATTGCCAAATCAACAACAGAACAGTGTGGATGGAGGCTTCAGTTCAGACTGGATGAAATTTTACTCTTCTGCATCAGGGAACCCGAAGTCTACAAAGGCTTTAAAAATTGTTCAACTGAAGGGAGAGGAGACACCAAAAAAGCAAGTTCCCAGGCTGCACCAGACTGCCCAGCACAGCTCTTGGTGTTCTCCAAGTTCATGCTTACTCTCTTAAACTGGAAAGTGCTACTCAATGGACACAAAATGCTGCACAAACATTACAGCCAACAATGCCCCTTCCCAAGAGGTAGGTTTGAAAGCTCACAGGTTTGAAAATCAGTCCTGAACTCCTGATAATTTTGTGCAAGCTCCAGCTCCAGCCCTAGTTACAAGCTATTCCTCTTCAGCCTAAGCAGATTTCCTGTCTTTGGTGTTCACTGGTTCAAGTGAATATCCCCAAACAAAACACTGTGTTTGCCCTTGAGCAGTATCTCCCTGATGCTGCTGGACTGTAAGCAAGGCCAGAAGCAATTTACATGCTTCCATTTTTGTAACAGACTATTCAAGCACAGTTTTAATTCGATACTCTTTATTATGATATCCAGGAAAACAATAACAAGGTGATTGCTTATTACAGCTTCCACAGACTGGGGCTCCAGACCTCATTGTCCTGGGTACACACACGCGCACGCACACACACACACAGAAGACAACCCTTGCCACAAGAACTTACAATCTACACAAACAAAACAAAGATAATGATTAATCAAGAAACAAAGAGGAGGAATCACCTGCATGAAAACATGAGTTAAGTTTTGGCTTCGTTTCTAGCCTGGAGTTCAAGAGTTGAAATTCCTACCCTGTTACAGTATTCTTATTACCATGGGCTGAATATTCATCTGTTGATTACAACACAAGATACAGTCTTCAACTTCAAAACAAATGTAAGGAGACACAGAGCTCTAGACCATAATTTTTTAAGTGGTATACAGCAAAACTACAGTCTAGAGATTCAGAGATCTTAGGTGCCCAGTTTCCTAAAATGAGAAAGGCAGTGAGAGTGAACTGCAATATGCAAAGCAAAACCATCTAGGAATATCAACTTCAGGTAAACCAGAGTGACATTTTTTTTCAATTCAGTATATCAAATTGCCTAACACACTCGTGCATGGCATGAAAAAGTAACAACTGTGTTGTGCTGAACGACAATGCCTGACCTTTAATGTTAACCACAACAAATACGGACAAAGAATGAATACTGAAATGCAATTGATTTATAAGTTACACTTTAGCTGCTCTGATTCTGCAAAAAGTTTCAAACACAAAAAGAAGAAAAAGGAGTTGTCATTTCTGGCACTCACATCACAGGCTTGCCATCCTTGAGCTGGATAAAACTAAAGTATCTGCAGAAACCTAAAATAAAAGTGACAGGACACATAGAAAGAGATCAAGTGTATTGGATTCAAAACTAGGCCGTAAGCTTTTTTTTTTAAACAGAAATAAGAGTTGTTGCCTTTTGAACTGGCAACATCAAAAGATTCTTTAAAGGCAGAAAGCAGTCAGCCTACTGCTGCTGCAGCCCAGCACTCCTCACCCATTGCTCACCAAGGGGAATGGACAGTGGCTGATGCCAACAGCAGTCCCATTTCACCCACAACAGCACTTGTTACGTGGATGTGAGCTATATCCAAGTTGTACTGCAAATTATTAATCCTAAAGAGTTTCAGTTCCCATTAGGGAGGTTCTGATGACACTCAACATATCGATGTGCTTATTTCTTTCGCACATCTGATCCAGAAACACTCCAGTACTGATCCTATTTTAGTTCTGAAGAGCACACAAAATTCCTTATTGTCTATGGATTTAGGGTTATCAGATCCAAAAGTGAGTAGTTCAGGGAGCAGTGTGAAGAGGGGATACTCACCAGACATCCACCACAACTTACAGTATATAAAACAACCCCACCAACAAACTGACAAGCATGGGCTAATCCAGTGCTCTAAAGATAATCCACAGCTCACGATGTAAGAAATTCAAATATGATGAACAGATGATAACTGACGTCAGTCCTTTGAAGTCTTTTTCTTTTTAAAGGATTTTCTATATATTCCCTAAACCTTCATTTTGTAGGACGTTTTCATACCCTGCACCAGAAATAACCTAAATATTCACATAACAAGATTCAGGCATTAAACCACAGCCCCCCCTCCAGATACCATCTCTGTATGCAGGCTCTCACCAGCCTGTAAATTTTACAAACATCACCACTGTCTCTGCTTTGTGTTCAAGTCCCTTCAATACCGACATTTTCCAGAGAGAACAATTAGGACAGCAATGATCACCACTGCATAGGGAGCCTATTGAAACTGCCAATCTCCAACATTTATAACACAGGCCCAAAGGGCTGAGTCACAAATGGAACCAAACCCAAGTATGACCTAGGAATCAGCTGGTCAACTTCCTGAAAACAGGAAAACAAAATAAGAGAAACCAAACAATCCTCCCCTCCATGTACCAAGACACGCATACAATTCTTGCAAAGCTCTCTGGAAGACCTCCTCCAGTGCATAAAGGGTTGATGTGGACAAAAAAAAAACAACCAAAAATAACCCCTCACACCAAAAAAAGCAAAAACTCCCAGTTTCCTGGCTGTTAAGGAAAGTATTGTTGTTTGTTTGATCCAGGACAATCTACATTTTCAAAATCCCTGTTTCTATGCTGCCAGTATCGTCTTGCACTGCTTGGAAACCCTGATGACAGATAAAAGGTATCTCAGTACAGTAGTAAACCACAATGAGTATTTACCCTTATATATCCCCACAAAATCTGAAAAAAAAACCATTAATACTCAATGGATTTGGCATGGAGGAACTACCAGAGAAGCCAGGTCCCTTCTGGTACTGGTGACTGAAAGCCTTTAAACATCTCCTATGCTGTAATCTAGTGTAATTTTTAGGCAATATGCTGTTGAAAGCAGCAGCTGCCTTAGAACCTGATCGATCTTTACCCTGCAACTTTCCTTCTTGCTTATACACAATCACTTGTAAAACTCTAGGGTTACTATCAGGCAATTAACCCAACGGAAAAAACCCAAACATGCTTGTTTTCAGGTGCACCAGCTCCCTGGTCTAGCTCACCATGCAACAAGAAAGGCTTGTGCTAGCTAAGACAAGGGACAGAACCACAATTCTGGCAGCAACCTACATTACTTTCAGGCTAGCGTGGCTATGAAAATCCTCCCTTCCCTTTCATATCAAGTTTTGTCCCCAGTAAAATCAACTCAGGTGCAGTCAGTCAGAAATCTTCAAAGAACAAAGGACTGCAGATGTGTATCGACCCTTTTTACAGAAGTCAAATTACCTATACCAGAGGACAGCAGTGCTTATCACGATTCTGGGTACCGTAACTCCAAAAATACAACTAAAATTTTCAAAGAAAAAGAGTGTTTAGAAAAAATACCAAATGCTTACAAATAACTGCTGATTTTCTAAATGCATTATCCCAACATACATAATTTACCCTCAGCATAACCTAAAGTCAGAAGAAATAGCCTATGCATTTTCTCTGCTCAGCAAATTCCTTCACCATTCCTAAGTCTGGGCATGGGATCACCAGAAAAACAGTATTTCCAAAGAGTATTTTCACATTCATGAATGATTCACACAGGAGAAATCTGTCTTTGCAACCAGTCAAGGAGAAAGTGTCCAGATGAAAACTAAAACTCTGAAAATTAATTTCAGCTGCTTCGCACTCCTTGCTTGTACTTTGAAATCAAATATAATCAATCCAAAAATAAAATACTGGTTTTGAGAGAATATTCTGGCACACTAAACAGCCACACATTTGGGGGCCAAAAAAGTCTTGAAATCATCTGTTGCTAAATCTTGACAAGTTTTGAGAAGATGGGGCAAAGAGAAGGTTTAAGAAAAAAACCAAACCCAACAAACCCTATCCACTGTCTGTGTAAATATTAATTTCAAATCCACCTAAATGGACAAAGCTCTCTTTTTGGGGGACCTGGTAATTGACAAGGATAAATTAACTACTGCCTATTTTATTTGGCATAGGATATAATAATGAACTCCTCAGTCATTTCCATTTCTAATTTTCTTGATGCCATAATTAAGAAAACATGATTAGATAACTAATCTTCTTCCATCTTACTGAATCCCAGATTATAAGCAAAGAGCCAAAAATGCAATAACATTTGAAAATCAATTTTAAGCAATTCAAAAGAAGTTATCCAGCCAAACAATACTCTCATGCTAAAACAAATAATATCAAATTGGAAGTCTCAATATCTTCTAAGTTTTATGAGTGTTTCCATCCCAAGGCAGATAATTAAAAATTACTGGTCTTGCCTCATCAAACATGATAAATATGTACTTTTAGTTACGAGAGAAGAGACAAAAAATACAACTCTTGTTACTTTCTATTACTTGGCAGACACCAACAACTCCTATAAGGCAATGATGAATATTAAGCCATTGTGGAAAAAAAAGTGCTTCTGTAAATGTCCAAAGGACAAGAATGTCCATCCATAAGGCCAAAAGGAGAGAAAAAGCAATGTCAGTATTAACAGTCAAGAATATATTCTTCTGAAGTTTTTGAAAATTAACCTGAAGTCTACATTTCAAGACTACTGTGCCAAAGAATGAGGTTTACAAGAAATAGTTTGCCTTAGGGAAACAACTATTACAACCCTCAGACTCTTATAAGTCTTGAAGATCTCAAGAAGTACCTTAAATGTTTGCTTCATAATTTGTTCCTCCACCCTTTCATGATTCTTTCAGCCCCAGTACAACCAGATATGCAAGCAAACTGATTTAGAGTCCAAGCATCAGACTAGACACTTACAATTTACCCCCTTTGGCTTAAGGTACAAGTTGAGAGCAAGGCACACAGAATCTGTGAAGGTTTTTCTAGAAACATCAGACACAAAACATGATTTTGAACAACAAGTACATAATGTACATGATTCTCTCAAATTTACGAGTTCCAGTTTTCCAGTTTCGTGGTCAGATTGGACAGATTCACAGTTCTACCCCTTCCAATCAAGACATGGGATACCTACTTCTACTGAAGCAGACTGGGCATATTAGAGGGCACACTGCCTCAGAGTTCTCAAGCTAAGCAAATACAAGCCTGCCAAGTCCACTTCAGGAGCTGTGAACCAAATACTTGGGAATTGTGACTGTAATCAGCTGAAACATGTCATAAATTATACTGTAATAACTCTAAATAGCACTAAACAACTGAAGAATGGATAGTTACTTGTAGTGAGGATTTTATACTAGAAATGTTTATTCTGAATAGTAAGCAGTTGAACTCTAGAAAATACAGAATGCAGATTTATCACTTTGTTGGGTATAAACTCAGTTATAATAACAGTTTTTAATTAGAATTATTTTATTTATCAGCTTGATTGCTCATAATTACTCCTTAATCAATAAGCAGTTCAATACTTGGGTTAACTTGATAGACTAATTCAGCAACTTCTTCTTAAGACTGCAATAACTGTCTCACTCACGAGTGAAACAGGTTGAATTATACCCATTACAAAAGTGTACAGAGGAAACATTATCTGCATATTAAACTGGAAAACTAACTGGACAAAGTTTCACATTGAATACAATTATGAAAGATAAAGGAAAAATTCTTAAATTTAGATTTTTCCAGTTGCAGCAGAGGTCACAGTAAATCAGTTTTAAGAAGCTGTAGCTTTTAAATATTTTTTCATAAAAATATATATAGGAGAAATCAAACTATTTCCTAACAGAGGTGAAACAAAGCAAAGCAGTTAAAATAAAGGAATGTTTCTCATCACTTGATCCATTTATCTAATTCCCTCTTCATGGAGCATTAATTGCCTCCCAAAACAAACACAACACATTGTAATAACCTCCACCCGTAAAATCAGACAGACAAGTTTTCAGAGAAGGTCCAACGTGCACTAAATCTCCAAGATACTTACACTTCAAAAGCACAGACAGCAGTGGACAGTGCTACTCAAATCAACTCTTTCTATGACCATACACACTCCCCTCTAAATTTCAGGTGCTAAAAGCTGTACCTCAAAAAGGTGTTGTGTTCCCTGTAAGAGATTTCTAACCAGCAAACAATAAGACTCAGCAACATTTCCAATCAGTTCAGTTTTGTTTTAATGATACGGGGCAATTCTTAGAGCAGACATTGTGCAGCTAGTAACTACCAAATAAAGATGACTATTGGTGTGGTCTTGGAATCCCAAATTGAAACGCAAATTTGAGTCAAGGTAATTAACTGAAAACACGAGTATCTGAAAATGCATACCATGTTTTTACTTCAATTTCGCATTACTTCTTGAGGAACTTGGAAAAAGTGAAATTGGTAGAACAGTATCACCAAGATTACAAAAACTGGAAGGAAATAATAACACTGCAACAGTGATCCTCATTAAGTGAGTAATTTCATCACAGTAAATATTTAAAAAAGCGTCAATGTTTTTTAAAAAGTGTTGAATCTTCCCCCCAAGTATTTGAAGAGAGATAAACCTTTTTCCTTAGTCAAAATGGTTTTTTAAAAAAAGTTTCTCAAAACAACAGCAATAATCAAAAAACATGAATTGTATTTTCTTTAATCCATAATATCTCTAGTGCTGAAGGGCCATCCATGTAAAAAGCAGATTCTTTGGGGACATTAGTCAATTAACTTAATAAAACCCAGTTTTACGAGGATTTATCCTTCCTGCTGCGAGGCGAGTCTGCTCCATTTGAGGTCACTGTTCCATTTATTCCGTTTTCTAGAAAAAAAGAAGAAAACACTTTTCAAATACAGCGAGATGCTTTATATTTTATGACTTTTTTGTGGGTCCTGCACAAACAACCTTTCACTTCTTTTCTGATGTACCTTCTCTGTTGAACCTCTTAATTAAAATTCAGAGTGCAACAATATAATGAAGTTTTTACAATGTGCAACATTCAAAGTTTACTACAATAAATTTCAGTTTCTTGATGTGGCCAGACACTGAAATATGTGCATTATATACATCTAGACTGAAAATCAAGACCAGTGATGATATTTTAGAAGATATTCTGTGCAAAAGTAAAGTACAACTTGAAGATGAGATGAAATGAGACAGTATATACACAGTTCTTTGCTACAGGTCTTAATTATTTAACCCACCTACCTCATAATTCTTGCTAAAATTATACTCCTTTGCTTACCTTTACAAGCATTTGATACACAGAGGAAATCCTTTATACACAGATATACTCCCAATTTTTAAAGCATATACTTTAACATACAGAATTCATTTATGTTATGATGATATTTACATATGTAAGACAGACATAAGTAAAACACTAGTTCAGATTTGCAGCGAGTATGTGTAGGTGGAAAGAGTTCAAGGTCAGGCACCTATCCAGCTGCAAGTCTCTACTTCTATCCCACTTCAGGGGTAGAAGATCCCAAGACGTTTAATCTGTTCAAGTACCACAGTGATGATTTGCTAGCAAAATTTAGGTTCCTCTAAACCAACAATGCACAGTCTGTGGATTTATAGTGCATACAACTAGTAAAATGGAGCAACGTGACACCATTGGGGATTAAAAGTACCTCCTCTATTCAGTTTCACCACAACCAAGGAAACAGATGTTACCCGACAGTAACTATATTTATAAAACAGATCTAAAGAGCACAGTGCATAGCCAGCTGCAAAGCTTACAGCCTAACATCTCTGCTCTGACTCATATCATTCTGACTTCAAGCAACAGCTGCTGGCTTTTTGGGTGCTTTTAAAAAATTATTATATACATATATATTTTTTACAAAAGACTGGTTGAACTTATTTTTTCCATCTGCAGATGTGCTGAAGGTCACTAGAGTGTGGCCAGTCTACAAGAACAACTTGGCCTCCCTCTTTCTCCCACGACACCCAAATGCTCCCATTTATGCAAACAAGCAACAACAACAAAAAAAACCCAATGAGAACCACACATGAGTATGAGACCAGACACAGGCCCCAAGAGTCAAAGTCTGTTTGACCACATATCTGGCTGTAAATGACACCACGATTTTAAGCCTACATAAGGTGGTCTTTGGATATTTCTGAAAATGTTCAAATTATTTTTAAATAAAGAAACTGACAAACAATTAATTAGACTCAAGCCAGCTAACTGAAATCATATTTTCTTACATAGTTTAGGTAAAACAAAAAATATGAATCAGCATGTGGCTGGATACCCCTACATCACCAGCAGAATTTTTCTACTGCCATTCCTTACTTTTGGCAGAGAGTAAAAGTAACACATTTTATTGTGCCCTGGCTCCCAAAAAAATATTCAACCACAAAAAACCAAAGCAAAACAAAAAACCAACAAAAAAAAAAAAAACAAACCAAAAAAGAGGAGTATTTTAAACAGTTCAGTTGCATATATTACTCTTTCAAAAACACTGCTTTGCTGCACCGTATGCAAGTGCTCTGAAAAGACAACATAACAGGAATATTCAAAACAGAAGAGTTAGAATGAACTAAGTACTTCTATTTCCATTTAAAATAAGGGATAAAATGTTCAAGACAGGCATAGTTCAATTATTTTGTGAATTAAACCACAACCCAAATTAACTGACTTTTCCACTATTTGTTTAGCACTTGCAAGTTGGGTGAAACTCAGCAGATACACTAAACTACATGAATGAAATAGATTAAGAAATTTTAAAAGCTATTATATTTCTGACTCCCTGATTAAATCACCATCAAGGCAAATATTTTAAAATTATTTGACATAAAAGACTTAAATTAAAAAAATCCATAGTGAGAAGGCCATGAACATGAAGCTCTGATTAAACAGGACACTTACATAGGAAACTACCTTCACTCAATTATAAAAAAATAAAAGCCAACTGAGTTTTAAGATGAAAAAAGAAAATCCCACCACTACACAAAAGCCAAGCTGTGCTAATTACAAATCACTCTAAAGGCAGTCCAGTAGTACTCTAAAACACATAATTTCAAGAAAAAATAGAAGCTTGGGAGAAATTAAAAATATTGATCTCCCACCAAAAATCTCAGTTCTCAGTGCAAACGGTCTTGACACACACTAATTTCAATATATCAAAAAGTGGAACAGGTTGGTAATACATGACTGGGAGCAAAGAGTCAGGCTGAAGAAGGCTTTTGTAACAACTTCTGCCATTTCAAAAGGGTGCAGAAGTAATTCAAGCTAGCAAGGAAATACAGAGATGTTGAACTGTTGCTGCAAGAGATAAACTGAAGTATAGGGATTTTAAATTTTTTTTTAAAGAGCACATAATTTTTTCTTGGAGGAAAGAGCATTCTGTTCATCTTCCATACCCTTTCCATAAAAATGATGTGACATAATTAAAAAGTCAAATCTGGACTCTTCAGTTCATTTCCAAATGCTTCGACACAGGTTTAGAGTAGTAAGGTGTTACTACCTTTCCTTAAAGAATTATTAATTTCTGTTTCTTCTAAAACCAGTCCAACACAAAACTTTTTACTGGGTGGATCATCAAACCATCTCTTTGCTCTAAACCCTCAGAATTTCATGGCAATGAAAAACAAGTTGAAATCCACTGCAAGAAAATTTTACAAATAAATGTCTAAGAGAGCAGATCTAAAATTGTATCTGTTCCCTTTATATAAAGAGAACAAACATAAGCATGACACATTTTGTTCAAGTAATGAAATTAAAGAGAATAAATTATCAGGCTGCATAAATTAAAAAAAAAAACCCAGTAATTCCTTAATTTGGGCAGCTAGAAAACCGAACAATATATAGTGGTTTTCTTAAAATTTTATTCTTCCCACAGTAATATTCACCAGTACTGTTTCTGTAGCTGAGTCATCTCACTCACACATTAAATACAAAATGCTTCTTTAGCGACCTAAAGTTGGTTTTGAGAAGTCAAGGCAACAGAAAAACTGAAACTACAAACCTCTTTCTTTTCTGGAGGTCTTTCCTTTAGCTGATACAAACTTCTTTTTCACTGACTGAGGCTGAGAAGAAGAATGCTCTCTCCACCTCCGAAGCTGGAAATTAATGAACTTCCACATCATAAATGCTTGAGTCATGCAGATGGAGGCCAGCACACTGATTCTAGAAACAAATAGTAGGTAAAGTTTTATTAGTAAGTTTGCCTCATTACTCATACAGAAAAGGAAGGTAGAACACCTCAGGTTTTTTGGCAACTTCCATCCCCTCCCCCCAGTAACATACATTTTCTAAACCAAGAGTTTGCTTGCATAGGGCAGAATTGGGTTTAAGCACAGATGATCAAAACTAGATACAGACTGATAGTGAAATCTTTGCCCATCAAAACTGGCAAGTACTTGGTTTCTTCCCTGCTGTCTTTCTTAGAATTACTCTCAGGGTACCAGGTAGTAAGAGCTGAAAATGGTTCAAGAGTGGTTTGCAGCTCAGAGCATCAATTTTGCAAGGTAATGCTGACACTGTCAAAGTTTCAATAACTTCTTTTTCTGCACTCATGAGAAGGCCAGGCAGTTGGATCATGCAGCAGCAATAGGAGCCATAATAAAGGCAGAGAAAGAGGCAGTGATCTTTAACCAAGACCAAAGCTGCTCTGGACACAATGCCTTGACCTCCAAGATAAACTCACAGCAATCATATCTATAATTCAATTTACTAACTTTAAAACATTCGAAAGTAGTGTCTGTAGTTGGATATTCCTTTTAATTCTGTTGGGGTTTTTTTTCTGGTTTTGTTTGTTTTGGTTTTTTTGGTGTTCTTTTTTTTTTCTTAGGGTTTTTTTTTAAACAAAGAAAATAAGAGTAACCAGTTACAGACTTCTCAGCTGCAGACTAAATTCATTCATTCATTTCACTGTGCCTTAAAAGTTTCTTACATAAGCTATTCCTATTGATCCCACTGGTTGCATGAAAACACTCAGTCATTCAGAATTACTGGCATTAATACCATACCATTTACACTGTGTATTTAACACGTTTTTGCAGCACATGCTTAAGAACTGTTCCAGGTTTACTGTACCTAACAGCCAGGACATTAAAGTTCCCAGTACTGAAATTCAGCTGCTGATCTTCTGCTCTTGCCAGTCCAAAGCCAAAAGTGAGGACTGAGAGAATCAAGGTGAGAAGCCTTCCCAAAACAAAAAGAACTGCCCACAGTGAAAATCTAGAAATAAAAACACCACAAACACTAAATAAACTTTCCATTCAAAACACATGCACTAACAATGCAAATGCTTACCCCTCATCATGCAAATTTGTTTGAAATGTAAGAACTTATCTAATTATATGATTTTGCACCTATCTTAAACACATCTTGTATTATGTTATGAAAACTGATTTTAACTCAGTGGAAAGTGCTTTCTAGTACTATTAGAACAAAAGCACATTTTTAGTTCCTACAAAGCTGGCTGTATTAGCAGCCTTATCCTGTTCCTTTCTCTCCAAAACTTAAAAAAACCCCACATTAGAATACATTGAGAGATTTTATGTCTTTTAATACTGCTACTAGTATTTAGTTAAATAAGCTAAAAGGTAAAAAGTATACTGATGGTTTAGAAATATAAGTACTAACACTAGTCTGGAGAACTCTGGTCACTTAAGGAGGACTGAACTTCCTTGTAATTTTGGTTTCTGGTTAGTTAAATGCAAAAGGTTCTAAGACAGAAATGACATGAATTTTAAAGACAAAGACTATTTACCCTTTCTGGTATTTTTCATCACTGAAGTAGAAAAGACGGGATATGTGGAAAAGAAATTCAACGAAGTAATGCAATACCAGAAGAACAAGTCCAAGATGGGTCAGACTATTAAAACAAATAAAACAAACATTCAGACATTTTGGTAGATATTTAAGGCAGAGAATGGAGCCAGAAGAAGTTTACAATTGACTTACTTGAGGAGATAGGCTCCAGCAATATGAAAGAGGTAAAGTCCAATGTAGACAATCTGGCGAAAGATGTCTTCCTATTTGGAAGAAAAAAGTGACTACACGTTATACACAATGTTATACAGTACTGTAACATGTTATCTGTCATTACAAACTATTCCCTAGTCTTGGAAATTCTTCTTGGTGTATCAGCTACCTTAACATGGCCTGGTCTGGCACAGAATTACTCAGCCTGGATCATCTAATTCCACATAACTTATTGCTCGCTTACCAGTAATATTCAGCATTTCACACATGCTACTGTGAGAAAAGGCATCAAACATGGAAAGATGCTTTTTAAAAGGATCCACTGTTATTTGTTATGACCACTGTGAATTTATACAAGCTATTACAATACTTATTTTGTATGCATTACTATATCATCAGATACTACAGTTCCACAGGTTTGCTGCCCATCAAATTGTCAGATTGCTACAGAATAAAATAACAGTCTACAAATCAAAATGAAAGGTTTTCCAAGTGTTGATATCAATTTTAAAAATTCAAGGCCATCCAAAATTCTGGCACACTGTTTCTGGTAAATACAGAGAATATTGTTATTAACCAGTCACGCTAAAGCACATGGTCCCACTCTAAGTCAGGCTTTAGCCAGCCCTATTAAACTGAACACTTAATGGAGATGAAATAATAAAGAGGAAGACACGCAGCACATGGAAAGCAGATCGTGCCATCTGTAAACAGAAGAACCACTGAAGTATGCCAGATCACAATAAAAATCTCTTTTGGAGTGGTAGCAGAGTACGTGCAGTTGTGCTTAAGAAACTGCCTCTTTCTGGAAAGATTCTCTAAACTTCAAGCAAGGATCTTTACCTTTATCTTGTATACATGTAATTTAAAAAGGCATAAAATTTTAACCTTAAAAGAGCTATACTATGTTATTCAATGCTCAGTATCAAATCCAACCAACCCACAGAATCACACAATTGTGACAACAGCAACATCACACTCATAATACACAAAGAGCAAGAAAACAGGTGGAGAAAGACCTACTCTAAATTATCTGAAAGAAGATGAAAAATTAATTATTTCAGATGAAGACACAGAAAGTACAAATGGTCAGTTTCTCCAAGCACAACCAGGACCAGCATCTAACAGTTTAACTTTAGAACTGAGATAACATTTAGACAGCCCATGTTGCCTGCTTAGACAAACTGTCAGAAACTGCAGGTCTTGTGGAATAATGCACGAGGTATACACGACTGACTAAACAGGAACCAGAGTTAAGAAGTTCTTTTCTTTTTTATACCAGCAGGACAGATAACTAGACCTGAGTAAAAGCAGGCAGTTCGTTCAAGAGAAGGAATAAGGCAAGGAAACCAAGGTGGCAGAGGTTAAGCTGTGGTTAAAGAAATATCAGCTATGAACTTGCTAAAATGAATGAACTATCACTCTTTAAACTTAATGCAAAAGTCGGAAGGCACGACTTCAAGCAGTGACCAAGTAAAACACTACTATTCAACATACAGCACTTAGGCCACTTGTGACAGCTTTCTTGAAGTAATTTTAAGAAAAATCTCCACACTTGGCTGTGAAGTCAAATTTGAAAGGTACCACTAGCACTAGAGTGGAACATCAGCTGCAGTGCAGCAGGAATCATACTGCATCTGAGCAGCATAGAAACAGTGTATCTCGTTACTATTTTACTAAGCCTCTTCTAGGCTCCTGTACAAAGATCTGTGGTTATGTAACACCTATGTTTCATTTTCCTGAATAAAGCAGAACTGGCAACATAGATGTAGCCTAGTCATAGAGCTAGAACAGTCACAGAATGGTTTGGGCTCAAGGATACCTTTGTAGATCACCTAGTCCAACCTCTATACCATGGACAGTGACATCTATCGCTTGACCAGGTTGCTCAAAGCCCCATCCAGACCTTGAACACTTCAAATGAAAGCAAATTCACAACTTTTCTGGGCATTGTGTCCCAGTCTCACCATCTTCATCATAAAGAACTTCTTCACATCTAAACCTACCCTCTTTCAAAACCATTGCTCCTTGTCACTACAGACCCCAAGAAAAAGTCTCTGTCCATCTTTCTTATAAGCCCTTGTCAAACAGTGAGAGGCCACAGTAAGATCTCTCTGGAGCCTTCTCTTCTCCAGGTTGAACAACCCCAACTCACTCAGGCAGCCTTCACAGAAGGGGTGTTCCAGCCCTCTGTTCATCTTCATAGCCCTCCTCTGGACCTCCTCAAACAGATCCATACCTTGCTTGTGCTGGGGAGCCCAGAGCTGGATGCAGCACTCCAGGGGCAGCCTCACCTGAACAGAGGGGCAGAATCCCTTCCCTCTACCAGCTGGACACTGCTTATCATGCAGCCCAGGTTACACCTGGTTTTTTGGGGTGCAAAGGTACATTGCCAGCTCATGTTCCATTTTCATCCACCCACTTAAATGCTATTTAAATCAAATCCCAGACTTTCATACCCCTTTGATGTATAGAACTATTCACAGTTTATATTCTTCTACACCTATACCATGATTCATGAAGCAACTGTGATTTCAATGAGCCTATTCAGACTATCAAATCCAAGAAACAAACAAACAAACAAACAGAGTTGAAAAGAAAATCTCACAATCACTTGCTCTAGGGAAAATTCTTTCAGTGGATGAAAAACACTAGTAATACTACTAATAGTAAAATACTACTAAATAACCTGTGTTATTTACTAAACAGGTATTTAGCAATTTTACTCCAATTAGGATTTAACTGAAAAGAAAAAAGCCACCTTGCTATGGAGTTCCTCCCATTTATGTTTTGAACTTACTTTTTTAGTTTTCTGAAAGTACAGTTCTGGAAAAGCATGAAACCAGTATGCCAACTGTAAGATGTAGAAAAACTTCATTTGAAACCTGTACAATACAGCAAGAATTGAAGAATATTATTTATTATGAATGAACTTAAAACATTTCAGAAGTTACTAGTGAACTCAATTTATCACTGTCTCTTACAGAAAGAAAAAATGCAGATCCTTCATGCCAGACAAGTCTGAACTAATATTTTCAACAACAAAATCATTAAGATAAAGCTTGCAAAAATGTAATTCTTTAAGTCATAGCCTACATAACAAGAACTTTGTATGCTACAAGTTGTCAAAGAATCGAGCTCCCATAAACACTACCAAGAATACATTAGTGACTGATATAGTTTTACAAACTACTTATTCTACACATTGTACATGACACACCCTAGGCTTAAAACACTCCCTCCTCTCCCCCAGCAATCCTCTAAGGAAGAGGCCTTACGGAATCAGAGTGTGCGGATAGTCCCTCCACAGAGAGGTTGGATCTGATATATAGTTCTCCTAAAAAAAGAAAAGAACAAACAAACAAAAAAACCCCAATAAATGCTTTAAGATGTTACTTTCTAATCAGAAATAATGACTGGACATACATTTATGTTTGCATTTATGAATATGCACATGTGTGCACACAAAAATACTCACATCTACATACACAAGTAAAAGCTGCAGATCTATAAATTTTCTTTTTTAAAAAGCCCTCAGAAATCACAAAGAAACAAAACCAAACCAATCCAGAAAACAAATCCCCCCCAAAAAAGACAGTTGCACTGGTTTAAGAAAATAAAAAGCAACCAAGCAAATCAAGTGATTATTCAAGACAGAATGTCCTTATGAGATGGAAATTAATCCAGGAGTACTACAGCCACAAGTCTTCTCTTGTAAACTGCTGACAAACTTTGAACTTAACTAAGAGAAGGAAAGGTTTTCCAGGAGGTATCATGTTAAAAAAAAAAAGGCACAGTTTTCCCTTTCTATGAGCTAAGCTCATCCACATCCAGCCACTAGCAAAGAGTATGTCACCTAAAAGCACACACACTGACCTGAGGTTACAGCAATCTGTCATATACCCATTCCCTAGGCTCCAGAATGCTATGTATGGTGTTTTCTAAATATTTATTTTATGTTAATAAACCAACACCAAAAACCCTAGAGAATCAAATACCATACTAAAGTTAAATGGTTTTATCGTATTCAGTTTGACAGTAAATCAACTCAAGACTGAGCAACAGTAACATTACTGACTTTAGTCTCAGTTATGACAACTCACACAGAATCCTTAAACTTGTCCCCACTTTAAAATTATAACCAGCTAAAATCAGAAAAATAAGCCAAACCCATACCTACCATCAACATCAGTGAATTTTTTGAAATTTCATAATACAATCAGAAGAGAAAGCATACTTACAGAGACAAGAATACTCGTTCCCCAAACACAGGAGAAAAGGTAGAATGCACTAAGTTGTCCAGACTCATTGAACTTGCTATGCTTTGTCTTTGAAAAGTGCATTTTCCTGTTAATTTTCTGTAATGAAAGTCCACTGTTATTTATATGCTGCAGTACTTCAAATTTATTTGGTAGCTTTATTAGAGTATCTAAAAGTTTCAATGTATGTTTTTACATTTAAAAATTTGAATGCAGAAGTTTGCTTTTAAGTTAATGGTCTTAAAGTCTAATTAAAACCCGACAATTATCTTGATGAAAGGAATGAATATTTTATACTTACATCCAGTACATACTCCTGAATTATAGCATGTATGATTATTGCTACAAGCATGTAAAAGAAAATTGTAGCCAAGTCTTTGATGCCATAGTAATAGAGAGAGATTGTTTCTGCAGATTGTTCTTCTAAAAGACAAACAGAATTAACTGTTAGGCACCAATACAGTTTAATGGTTGATAAGTTTATTTCTCAGAGTGAAACCTTCCAGACAGAAGTAACTTGTAGTCAGCTGAACAAATAGAAGTCAAATCAAACTGCCACCATGAACTAGGTCACTATACTGCTTATAGTTATCTTCTCCATCACATCACAAACTCAAATTGACCCTGGAAAGATGCTATAAAACTAAAAACTTAAGTGCACTTAGGAAGCTTACCCAAATACACTGAAAGTGGACAATAAAAATATGTTACACTATCACCCCGCTTTCACTATTAAAGATTATCACCTGCAAAGTCAGAGTAAGAATTCATGAGAATTTATCTACCAGCCAGATGGTGTTTCAGCACTAATGAGCAATCCAGCAGAACAGAAACATTGTCTCTAACTTTATTAGTCAAAACGATGTTTTAATAAAAAATATGTGAAATTCTTCAAAGCTGCTCATTATCTATTGAAATTAACAAGTTCCCTTCTTGTCAAGTCTAGGAAGCATGGCATACTAATAATGTCTGATACACTAACCTCCTTCAGATACATACCTGTGGCAGGAATGGTAACATTATACTGAAGTGTAACAAAAATGACGGCTGCTTTTGCTGTAATCTGAAAGAGAAAAAACCAGAAGTGCTGTAAATTCTCATGGAAATAAACTACATTAAACTGAAAACATTTGCCCATAGTTTTGGCACCCTTGCCCAGCATGTTTGCCTCCTCCCAAAAAGCTGACCAACTCCCATTATCTCACCATTGCACCTGACTTTCCAAGAGCAGCACACATGGTGTGGTCTCTATAGGTTTATTTACAGAACACTCAACTTGCCAAACGAAAGGTCCTTGAAAATGTTACTTACAAACAGCCTTTCCTAGAACAGTAAAGTGAAAACACATGCTACAATTCTGTCATTAGTCCATACTCTACTATTACATTAACAGAATGTACAATATCATGGAGTCCCTAGACCACGATGCATTCAGCAGTGGCTGAGAATAAACTTTATTTAAATAAAGTACTTTATTTATTTCACAAAATTTGGAAGTCAGTTATGATATTCATAAATCTGTGGGTGATCTGAAAAATGTGGACAGGACATAGAAAGGCATAAACAACAGAAAACAATTTCAGGCCAGCAGGATATCAACTCAGTACAATTAGCATTCTTTTGACCCTGGGGATCCTTTGACAAGAAGCATAAAACAAATGAAATTAAATTTAGCAGTAGCGGTACTACCCCTTTATGATGAGCTGTAAGAAAAAACAGAATGAATAAAAACAATTTGAAGAGAAGATGTTGTCCTAATGGCTTTCTTTGGGGGGGATGGGGTGGGGATATTCTAAAACCCGCAATATATAAGATGGAGTACAAGTTCTTATTTGTCAATAAGCAGAAATTCATTTTTTACTGTAACACATCTTTGTTGAATCCCAACATGAAGCAACATGCCCTAAATGAGATGGAAAAACAACTATGTTTCACCATATTCATGATCAGACGGCTTCTCATTGCTGTAAAAACCCAGCATCTATGTGGTAATTAATAGGGCTGACAAAAAAGCCAAGCTCCTTTAGGAATCCTGGAAGGATATGTTGAGTGAGTGAAGATAATTACTAGGTTACTACTAGTATCAATTATTCACAGGAAGTGAGATTTTTAAAACCAGTGCTTTGTCAACAAGCCCTAGATTTACTATGAAACCCTGAATACGTGGCAGACTGTTCAGACCATGTAACTCCAGGGAATCCAACTAGTTTGCTCAAATTAGTGAAGTTGCCTCGGGCTCCCTATTCATCAAGGGAGCCCTCAGAGGACAATTCGAAACTACTGAATTCTGAACTGCCTTTTGAAGGTTCTGTCAGCTACTCTCTATACGGGAATTGTACAAGTCAGGCAGTGTAAACACCTTACCATACCAACATTAACCGCAGCAAGTGATCTCTATTATCTACATCAAAGCATTTAAAAAATTGCAACATACCACATCTATACCAACAATGACACATGGCCTTTTCACACTGGGTTAGAAAACACAGTGGGTTAAAAAAACTGGAAACAAAAGAATTCAGCACATTCAATGCCCCCAAAACCTCTAAACCTACCAGTAATACTGTTAATACAGTAAGCCTCATGTAGGCACAAAAAGTAACAGTTTAGGGTTACCTCTTTAACTCCATTCCCTAGAAAATCACCATATAACAGCTGTCTTGGTGATTTTTCATAGCAAACACAAACAAAACAGCGTAGCTGGTCTGCCCTGTTTTCACTTTCTATCTATCTATCTATCTTCTTCCTAACTCCACTCCCTTTTGTGCTGAGCTGTACCAACAGCTGGATGAAATCATCCTGAAAACCATGCCTATAAGAAGAAGGTCCACAACCCTTAACAAACGTCTAACATAAATGTCTGAACAAACGCGTAAAATACCAGAAACATTTGGTCGACAGTATCTTAATGTGATGATCAGTGATCTTAGATCGCTGATAACATTTTGGCAGTCACACAGGTAAGTCACCTTTCCAGCGCCAAAAAGGCACGTTTTAAAGCATCTGCATACAACATGAGGGCCCAGAGAGCGGAGGGCCTGCAGCAGGGCCGGCCCTCAGGCAGGAGGGAGAACTTCCCTCTGCCGCTGCCGAATCTCAGCGCATCTCTGGGGCGGGCAGAGGCGGCGGGGCTGCCCAGCCCAGCCCAGCCCAGCCGCACGGCGCCTCCAGCCGCCGGGAGCCCCGGGATGCTCGGCGGGCGGTGCGGGGGCGCGGGCAG
>JANPWX010000024.1:3341523-3450160 GCA_024734555.1 Trochalopteron elliotii | reverse complement strand
GGGGCGGGGGCAGCGCCCGCCAATTCAAACCCGCCAACCCGCGCCGCGGCGTGGCCGGGGCTTGTCAGCATAGCCGAGCCGAGCCGAGCCGAGCCGTGTCGTGGCACCCGGGCAACAGTGCCGCGTCCCTGGCAGTGTTGGCCGGATACTACGGTAGCCCGAAGCCCGCGCTGGGCGCCGGCCCAGCTTCACTTTCCTGCCGAGGCAGTGGCGACAGGAAATGACCGTGGGTCTCCTCCGGGATCGCGACCTAACAGAGGGGGCTGTCCCCGGTTCGGGTCGTGCCGCTGGGCCGGTCGGACTCCGTTCCCCACCGTCATCCCCCGCTATCCAGATTCACCACTGATGTCTCTCCTTCACCGGGGGTTCTGGCTAAGTTTGGTTGCCACCAGACCTCTGCCGGCTGGGCTCCCGGAAAGCGTGAGGAGGCCGCGCTGGCTGGGCTCGTTCTGGGTGCGACCGAGTGGCAGCCGCCCGCCTCCCGCCACCACTCCGCTCACACCGTACTGTGTAGCCAGAAAGAACAGGAACAGTTCAGGAACAGAAAAAGACATCCAATTCCAAGAAAGCAGACGGGAAGAAAACTAACAGGGCAGTACAGAGCGAAGAGGCAGAGAGGCTAGATGCGGAGTAAAAAAAAACCCAATCCAGTAACAGAAGGCTCTTGTCAGGTTAAAACGATGAACAAAGAGATCAGAGAAATCAACGCTGATGCGGCGCTGATCCAGGCTGAATTCAGCGGCCCTTCAACCCTCGCAAAATTCATGCTATTTTTATTTATTAAAGCTTCTGTTAGGCAGATACTCCCAGTGGATATATGGAAAAAAATATAAAGAAACAGACTAATTTATAGCTGAAATTTAGTGTTGTCAGAATGGCTTTTGCTGCTGGCAGCTTATGAATGGATACAGGGCAAGAAATTAAGGTGTAACTATTTGGTATTGCTTTGCTTTGCCAGAATTGAGAGTGTGCACCAAGTTCATTGTATGAGCTGCTTTAAATAGGTTGATTTCTTCCAACTGCAGGGAGCAGTGACTCATGGAACATATTGATCAGTGTAAGACCAGGTTTTTCAACTATAAAACACCTTCATCAGCTGTGTAGATGCTCACAGGTTTTCTATGAAGTTATAACGAGACAGCTCTATATTTGGTGTCTGGAGATGATTTAGGACATCTAAAAATACAGAAAAAGCTACAGAAAAAATTCTCTTCACAGCTGGATATTTTTTAGAAGTTTGAACAGAAGGAGCATTCATATTTTAGTCCCAAGATGTTTTGTATTCTAGAAATGCCTTTAGCCCGATTGTACCAGTATTGTGTAAATGTAAAGTAAGCAGGACATTATTTCAGTAATAACAAAGTATATCCCTGACTGCATACAGTATAACCATGGATGGAACATACTGTACCTGTGAAACACACCAGTTTGGAATAAAAATTGGACTCCTTTTTGCAATATAAGGTTGCATCTATTTCTCACCTCAGACTTAATCAGGTCATCTCATCTCCACAGAAGATAACAAACAGGACTTAACTGGGACAAGACGTGCTTTCTTCAAGCTTTAATCAGCAAGTGCCTCAACTGCCTGGCTAGATATCCTGTCATACAGGCCCTTGGTTTCAGCTTGGCTGCATGTTTGTCCTGATGATACACTGTAAACTGCTACACTGAAATTGAAAACAAGGCTCACCTGAAGTTTCCACACCTTTCTTTTATCAGGAGTTTCCTCTTGTGCCACATGAGATTTCATATGACATTTTAGGCAAAGTGGGATGATCAGCCCTCAGTCTGCTGCTTACTATCTTTTTGCCAGGTTTCTTTTCAGACATCCATATTTTCCAACACTAGGCTTCAAAATGATTACAGTATTTAGGAAAGAAGTTCCCTGCAATCTGAGCCAGAGGGAGTTTCTAGCATCTTATCACAGAAGCCACCATGATGTGCATGTGTGTGTCCCAAAACCTTGCCAGTCAAACCAAATACAGCGTTTCAGGTGGCAAGATTGTGGAGACTTTGGCAGGAAGCATATTATGACACCTGCAGTAACAAGATACAAACAGCTTCCTATTCAGGAACCTTTCCTGAATTTACATGTCATGAAACACGCTTAGAGACAGAACCAAGAACAACGTTTTTGAACAAATATAAATAAGCAAATCAGTAAGGAACAGAATGGAAAACTTCAAAAAGATGATACCTACCATCAAATGTCTACGTCTTAAATGTAATAAATGATGTTGCCTCTCAGGACAGGATCTTGAAATTAGCCGGCAGGAAGGCTGGAAACATGGTTGGTGCTTCCTCCTGATCCCAGCTCTTTAGAAGTTAGCCCAGCAACTGGTATTAGCCCTTCTAACCTGTTAAGACAGAAACAGCCCCCTCCCCTCTTCTAATTTGTAACTTTTAATGCATTCTGCACAGATGAACAAGTTCACATGAGGGATGTGAATGGGCTAATCTCTCTTTTAATACATACATGGCATATCCTACGTTGTCACCGTTTAAAAATAAACATTCCATTTAACATAATCAACAAGGAGCCTTGAGACTTTTTTAAGATGCCATAGCCAAATATCCTTTATTATATGTACATCTTAGTGCAATTTCTGCTCTTAATATTCCAAAGACACCATACACAACCATTAATGACTTGTCTGGTTAAACAGCCTTTTTCCTTGTTCTTTTTTTTTTTTTTTTTAAGATGTCAGGCATTTGCTGCAGCACAGCACAGAACATGGAGTTTTCTGTTTGTATCCTCTTGCTTTCTTCGCCGCCTGCAAGTGCCAACAATTCTTTAAGTGCATTCTGAAGCCATTTCCATCTATTTCAAAATTTGTAGTAAAACAGAAGAAAAGCGTTAAGTGACCTTAGATTTTTTCTTTAGCTCAGAAAGGTAACGAGACATCACCTCTTCATACCAGTATCCTGCTGTCTTAGGTTCTCAGACCTCATGACAGAAAACTGTCATTTCACTAATATTTCTGTTTTCTTGAAGCAAAATGACTCCATTCAGAGCACATGAATTATCTTTTTCAATAAAGCAGTGATAATTACATTTTTATACCTAACAATGGAAAAGGTAGCTATAAATTCATGGAATAGCTACAGGAAAACGAATTATTAATGGAAAGAACTCCATTTGAAAACCGAGTACTTATTCCAAAAGGAACTGAAGAAAAAAAAAAAAGTTTGTCGGAGGAACGGATAAAAAGTGTCTGGAAAAATGTAAGTAAATAGAAAATACAATAGGAAGGAAATCTAGGAGACCTGAGAAAGACCTCAAAATGGCACTGCAGAAGAAGTTAAAAGTGAGCATGTGTCATGAAGTGGCCAAATTTCAGATCAATGAAGCCTGCAACAAGCATTATTTCCCTTCTTCAGGGGTCTGCCTACTACTTCAGAATATGATTTCAGTTTTGGGTTGCTATTCCTGTAAGTATTCTTGTGTTGGATTTGTTTCAGCTGATCAGAACAAATGCCATCAGCTTTATAAAATAATGTCAATTATTAAGACATGTCTTAAGTACCCAAACATATATGCATGTTTCACAAACGGGAGTACAGGATTGAATGGTGAAAGGTTTTCAAGGACATATATTTGTCCTTGATATTTTTAAACATCTCATCCTGCTTTTGTTCTTAAGGCTGAGTAATACTATAAGAAATGCATATATCATCAAATGTCACACACTTTGAATACATAAAGTAATTAGAATATTTATGTACTATTTTGCAAGTAAGGTTCACAGAGAACTGAACTTGCAGTTTAAATTTATCTCCAAACAGTACAGTACTGTACAGTATTTTAATCCACTGTACAGTATCTTACAACCAAATACAACCTTTTAGTTAAAATATTTCTATTTTAAGTGGATTAGCAGCAAATTCACAGACAAGGTTAACTTCACATGGTATGCAATACATATCTCAATTTATACAACTTTTTAATTCTTTTTAATTCTTGCAGAATCTTATAAAGAATTTAAGTCTGCTCCAACTCTGTGCATTTTTTGACACTCATTAGTTAAAATTAATGAATCCTTTGAATGAATTCCATAGAAATGGTGTTTCCACCAAAAAAACCAAAAGCCTGAAATTGCTTTCAGTGTTTGTTAAAACCCATTGCGCTGAGCAACCAGCGAAGATGAGCACAGTCAGCTGAATTAGAAAAGGAACATAAACCCCAGTATTTATACCTGTTAGCAAAAATAACTTGTTTTTTTAGAATGTACAGATAACTTATTAGAAAATGACTTTTTGAGAAGCACAAGCAGGTGAAACCAGGTTTAGAATAACATATTTTCCAGTTTTTTACTAGAGATTTCTTTTATATATGTAATTTATTAAGTTTATAATATTCCTTTAAGATATTATAATATTAGATTTATAAGACCTTGCTATTTGTCTTTTGCCACCAATGACAAAACATTTTATAACAAAGGTAAGATTCAATTCTTCACACTCATTCCATTTTATTAACTCAGTGCCTACCCATCAGAGTATTTTTAAAATTCAAAAAAAATAGAATGTGAAAAATATTAGTTAACTTACTGTAACATTGCTTTAAAATTTTCACCACTTTTTTTAAAAACAAGCAAAAATTAGTTTTTATTTTACATACAGTCCCAGCTCATTGTTATGATTTTTCATACAGCAACCGTGCAGATTATATACATTCCTGAGCAATCTTGCCTAACTTATAAATTGTTTTTCCATCTGAAGCTGGGAGTTTCATCACGTACTGTTAAGAAAAAGAAACCAAATTACTCACAAACCAATACTTAGATTTTATTTATAAACATTAGATTAGATCCCCAACTTAACCCATACATGCATATATATGTCTACACATGATATTTTTTATTAAAACTAATGAAATACTTTCCTTCAGGCCTGTGTTTAGTTTTAATTGAAAAGTTAATGTGAAACATTAACTGTTTCACAATGTAACCTAGCAGTATAAACAGTGATTAATAAAAAGGTTTTAATAATCCTCTAGTTACTTAAAAGTTCAGTATATTAAACTTTCTAGATGTTGAGAAATCTGAGGTAGCAGAGTTCTTGTTGCATTTTCTGAAATTTATAACCTTTAGACAGAAAAAAGTCTGTGCTGCCAAACTAAGAACAGCCAAATTATTTTTATCTCTTCATCAGCTATGATGTAAACAATAACCAAATTATTTATATCCAGCCATGGGATAAAGCTTACATGTGTTCATTGTGCCACACTCCTGCTTACAAGACATTATTTTTGTTTTAGGTAAGAGCAACATTTTTGTTTTAAGTAAGAGGCAGTGTCGCTCCCAATTGCAGTTACAATCCCTAGTATTAAGTGGTTAATTAATGACTGCAGCAGGCACCATATGGCCATCATTTGCACTGAGCAACTCACTTGTAAGGTTGTAATATGCCTGTCACATTCATTATTGATACTGACAAGATGTTCCTTTGGAAAAACTAAGCAAGTCAGTGTTATGTCTACAGCTCAAGTCTTCCATAATGAGAACTAAACTTGAGATGCTGCAAGGTCTGGGAGTATGTGGAAAGGGCATCAAAGGATATTAAAATCAAATGAGCAAGTACCATGAGTACACAAGCATTTGTATGCTACATGCTCAGAATCAGTTTTCCTTAACAGACACCCTTAATTTGAACAGAAAAATGGGCAAAGGTCACGTGATGTTAAGCATTTATCATAGGTCTGGGCCTGAGCTTATATTTAAAAATTCAGCAACCCCAAGTGTTCCCATGAGATTGCTTCTCACCTTCTCTCTGAGCACAAATTCAAGTTTAAAAAACAAAAACTTCAAAGGGCACATCTCATGCTTCCAGGAAAGCAAGATACACATCTAAATTAAGGGCCTCCAACTGGAGTAGAAGAGTCCCAACAATTTTTCTGACTAACATCTCCTGTGGTTATTTAACCTTTCTAATAATTTCAAGGAGTTGATACTTCGTGAAAGTGTATAGAAGATACAGTACATGACTGTATCTGCTCTCTCTAAAATGTGATTTCTGAGAAAAACTGAGTTATTTTTGTTCAGTAAACATGAAAAGGGTGGTTTTGAGAAAACAAACCCTTAAGTCAGTAGCTCACTCAACTACATTATTTCCTGGGCATTCAAGATGCAGACTCTCTTGTAGGGAAGACTACCTTTAAAGAGAAAGTTAATTTATCCACTACTTGATCTCAACAGAAAATGCTGTTGCTTGAACTACTTTGAGACTGAAAAGAAGGGATAAACAGTCAACAGCACCTCATGCCCTTGATGAATCTGGTGGCACAAAATTAGAGAAATGTATAGGTCAGTGATATATGTTAATAACCAAGAATTGAGACAATATTTAAAAGCTGGTGCAGTAAGTACCATGTTGGTAAAGTTTCTATGGCATTTTGCACAAAATAAACCCAAAGAGAACATTTTCTGAACTTCATTAATGACTGCATTCATGTGACTCTAGTCTATTTTCTTTGAATAAAAAGCAGGTTATTATTATTTAAAAAATCCACTCTCAATTGTTCAGTTAGTACTTAGTAGCCATTCTATCAGTAAGATAAACAGTAGGTAAGATAAACAGAAGGTCTAAGTTGAAAAAAATACACTAATTTCATGTTGTTATTCAGGTTGGTAAATGCTAAAGATCTGCAACAGCTGTAAATTCATGTAATTATTTACTTATAAATAGGCAGTCCTGAGTGCAGTTATGTATTGTACAGGAAGAAATATTTTCCTAAGCTTTGGCTGAGTAACATTTCCATATGCACATGCCATTACAGAAATAGAATACCTCACCTTGTTCAATAATAAAGGCACAATGTAGAAACAGTGAACTAAATACAGCAGCTCTACTTAGGTACTGTACTAATCAGAAATTACAAACATTTACATTGCATGATTTTAACCATCCCTATAACACATACACACAAAAATATGCAAAATATTTAGCATGGGCAGAAACTTAAATGTAAACCCACAAAATGATACATACATGCATATTTAGGTATGAATTTCAGAAAATACAGGAAGGTATAAACGCTGGCATTAGGAATGTATTCTCTGTTTTATATTTCTCTGGTATGTTTTAAATAAAAATTTAAAGGTATATGCATTGCAGTAATCTGAGCTCTAAGCACTCAAATACTTAGTAAAATATTTTCAACAGTTTGTAAATACTGTACAACCATTCTGTATATTACTCTACTTCAATTTGTCTGATGGACAGCTACTGCAAAAAATTGCATTTTCTCTCGCCTAGAAAATAATGCACTAAAATATCATGAGAAATAGTGCATAAAACATCAAAATGAAAATAACCCTCCTTCCACCCTCTAACCACAACTTACACACTTTCCCTTCTTTTTCCAGCTTCTTCAAGTGGACTAGGAGGTTATGTTCTGCTGCTGGAAGTAAATTTTCAGGGATTTCCTAATGGGAACAAAAAATATGCATTTTGTATTTGTTTAAATATCCATCAATTATTTTTTCAATATATGGAACCCATAGTTTATTACCACAGATTTTTCTCTTCTGAATCAATATGGGAACATTCAGTTAGTTATGTAGCAACAGGAAACTAAGATGGGTAAATCAATTTTACACCAGTTAAATGAGTAATCTAACAACACATTTTTGTTTATTTTGCTCGGTTTTTTTGCATTATCCATTTGTATGATGAAAACTTTGGCCAGCACTAAGAAGACTCCTCTTCTGAGCTTGGTCTGCCCTGGGTTATCAGTGTAGCTGAGTATTTTTAAAGACAAATTCATGATGCATTTCTCCACAGATATCTATCACTTCTATCCCACAACAACATTTGCATAGGTTTAAATATCCTGTAGCAATTAGTATCTGTAAATGAGTAAACAATTAAAAAAAGTAACAGCTTCAGGAGGACAAAATATTCGTTACAATTCTTCAATGCTCATTATGTAAAAAGTAGTAACACCTGTTGCCCAGAAAAGCTGTGGATACCCCATCCCTAGAGGGATTCAAGGATGGGGCTTGGAGCAACCTGGTCTTGTGGAAGGTGTCTCTGCCCATGGCAGGGGGGATGGAAACTGCTGACCTTTAAAGTCCCTCCCAACCCAAACCATTCTATGATTGCATGACGACTGCTCAAAATCCCCCTCTCCAGCTCTATCATCCTAAAGGTAAAGCTCTGTTTTTCCTTTTTGAAAATTAAAAAAATCCTTCAAATAATATGTGTGGCAGGAAATTCACCAGAAAACTAATTAAATGAATTGTGAACCTTGAGAATACTTTGAAAGCATATACTTCTTTTCGTAATATAAAGCTGTAATAGTACTGAAAGAATTATTATATAGACAGGACAAGTTGTTTGTGATTTACAGAAACATGAGAATGGCTCTACACTGAAAACCTAGTTGATCAGGCAGGACTACTGCAGAAGCTGAACAGCCACAGATGCTGGTACAGCAGCACTGCAAAACATTCACTGTGATGGTGTCGTCATTCTTTGGGAAACGGGGTATCAGCAGAACCATGAAAAATGTGCTGTGAAGCTGTTACAGACCTGTTCACAAGCCACAGCCATTGGCAGCTTCTCCTCCAAAGCAGGTATCTCTCAATTTCTGCTTTTTAGGAGGGCAACCCCACACCACAGGGAAAAACTGCAGAGGTTACATGAAGGATGAGGAAGTAGCAACAAAGTACAGTTACACCAGACTAAGGATACATACAAGCTATCCAACATCTGAGCTGCAATATCCTTCTCTGTTGAACTGCAGCTCACCTGTAACCTCCTGCAGACTGATAAATCAAGAACTTGAAGTTTTCAACCATTCTTCAGGAGACTCCAAATACGCTTTGGGAAACCCACAACTAACAGTCATGTCATACTTTTCACTTTGAAAGAAGTACTACAATTTTATTTTTGCTTAGTCTTATAAAACTGTGCCTAAGACCTGGATAGTTAAATAAGTTTGTAAAAATCATGTGGGCCTCACTCCAATTAAGTGCTTAAACAAGACAGTTTAAAGGCACAGTCATAAGTAAACTCTGTACAGGCAGAAATATTTTTTATCCCTTTTTAAAAGCAACCATGATTTTCACTCAAGGACCAACACTGTTACATACAAGTTCTATGAACCTAACCTCAATTTTCTTCAGTTTGATCCAAAAACTTTTAATCAACAATTACCTTGTATACCATCTTCACAAGCTCTGAGGATGTATATGATTTCCCAGTATTCTTCTGGAAAACATTTAGAATTTGCTGTTCACGTGCAAGTCGGTGAGAAATGTAGTTTTGGATTCTAGTATTTGCATCACGTACTACTGGGCCATGACCTAAAAATCAAAACACATGTACCAGAGCACTATTACTTACATTTGTAATTAAGTATGCCATTGAATAATTGAAACATTCTTATGTAAACTGTAGTAGATTTAAAAGTCATGAGAAAAAGGTTTGAATGTCTGTATTACAGTCTGCATCTGCAAAGCATTAAGATGGAAAGGAAGAATTAGGATATTAAAAGTCTGAACGGGGAAAAGGGAATACTTCAGGTGGAATAAGGAAAGCAAGGGAAAACAACTTTAGGCCATTAGAAGAAAGGATTTCACTGCTGAACAGATTTAAAAGATGAGACTCAGATATTGTATACAATACAGTTATTGTATTATCTCTGTTTGCCTGTCTTCCTCTCCCCAAAGGACATTGATACTAATGACTTAAACTGATACTGGCCTTTGAACAATAATGGCTGATGTAAAGGATTCAGGTACTACTGTCCTATTGGAGCAAACACTAAGGTGAAATCTTTAATTGTGACAGATAATTTTCCCAAACAAATCTTCAAAAGAGATTCACACACCGTATTTTATGCTTTTAAAAACACTGTCATAAGTATGATAAAAAAAATAATAGAAGACAAGTAAGTGAGGCAGTCAGAATGTGTCACGGCAGGAAAAATGAAAGGCATGGGTAAAGTTATATGTGGATCATTTTAGGTCTGGCTGGTTAATAACCAAAACACATTTTTTCCTGGACTGACTGTGGCAGATCAGAAATGTTCAACTGATAGATCTTTGAATCACATTATGAAAAGGCTTAATTGGTAAAGCACTAACGTTTATGAAAAATCAAATACTTTCTCATGGTACATTAAAATGACAGAGAAAATATTGTTCAGCCATGAGAGCTACATGCATAGAAATTAAACTTACTGTGTTACCTATAGAGGAACTGACTAGCACAAATATTCATCACATGCTTTTTATAGCAAGGTTTCCTATTTCTTCGTCTGTACAACTCACCTGAAGAAGCAGCAGCAACTTCCAGCTCTGCCCTCTGAATGTAAACTCTAAGTAATTTATAACATTAGTAGAAAAGAAACTACTGTAAAAAACCATAGCTTTCTTTTAGAAGTTATTTGGTATCATCAAAATCAGTTTCTTTTGAGGTTCTCTGACTATTTAAAAACCACCGTATTCTTTACTTGTACTTTTGGGTTTACTGATTAAATGAGTTTTTAGTTTTTAAGCTTTTAAAATTAAAGCTTATTTTGCCCGAGGACAGGCAGTTTATAGAAAAATAGCAACTGATTTTTCATGTTTTGAACTAGAGTGTCAAAGGAATCTATCCTGTAAATTAAAATATTTATACATATCTCAACTTACACACTTCAGCACATTTGAAATTACTAAGTATACACTGAAACTTACCTTGTTTAAATAAGTATTATAAATACAAGATATGTATTGTGTAAATATATATGTATATCTTATGATTTCAAACATATTTAATATGAAGCTGTTTTTCCTTACAAAATAAATTACAAGTATAACAGTAGCTCTACTGTTACCATTTATACACCCAAAACTTAAAATTTGAAAACGCATAGTAATACACACAAAGCAGAGACTATTAACACTCAGCTCTCTTGCACTCTCTAATGACAGAAGTGTCACTAAAGTAATCAAAATGAAGGGTTGCACATGGAACCACAAGGCATCCTTAAAACCTGCCCCTACTCTTCCAAGTGATTAAGTGGCTTAGACTACGAGACCAATGTTAGAACCTGAAATGATCCCACATTTTGCAAAGTTAAAGGGACCTCATATCCATTACAGCATCTGATCCGTAGCTGTTGTGTATGCACATAGGTACACTAAAATGATCTCAGAAAGCCTGGAACTAAATCCAGATGTGGAACTTTCCCATCCATCATTTTTGAGGGACAGCAACACACTAATTTATTTATTTATAAATGGATTAATATCTGAATAAATGTAAAATGTTTCTGAGCATATGAAAAGCTCTCTCAAAATATGATTGTCATTCCATGAATTCAGCTTTAATATCAGACAGACTCATATTATTTCCTCAAAACACACCGTGAAATGTGAGATTCTCTTACTTTATATTACAGCACAAAGGCCAGAAATGAAGAAAACAATTGGCTCATGAAATCTTCCACAGATTCCTAACTCCAGTACCCTTTTTTTCTGTATTGCCAAGGAACACTGTTTATTATTACAGGATGGGGAGCCCTCTGCTGACTAAAATGCCCTTTTCTTGTCCCAAGGATTCTCATCAAATATTATCTGTAATTAGATATCATGAGTGTTGTGCCCAAGTCATTCCCACATTGAATTAAAAAAGAAACATGGAAAGGGAAGGAAGAACGGGAAGAAGGGGAAGGAAGAAACATGGAAATTGACAAAATTCACCTACTCTCAGGTAGCCAGCAGTCAGTTTGTTACAAAATTTCATGCAATTCTGAGGCTACAACATGAGTGCTAAAGCATGAGTGAGGGAAAGAGAAACAGTTCAAGAATTATGAAGACCTAATATTGCAGCACAGAGTGCTTGGCTCATATAGTATTGGTAAAGCAAGCTACTGCTGTAATTATATCCAACAGTATCAACAACTGATTGTTGATCAATCAAATCCTTTCAAATCAAATCAGCTGGGCAATAGCACCTTCTGCACAACTGCACATACATTTTGTGGTGCATGGATGAAAAAAGGAAGTTAGTTCCAAACCATCTCAATACTCAGCTATCATCACTGAAAATGCACAATGTCAGACTGGCTTCCAAACTGCAAGTCCAGTATGAACACAGTTAAAACAGTAGCAACCACTTAGAAATAAAGAGCACAGATGTTCAGCCTTGGTGAATGTGTAATCTAGATACATAACCATTAAGAAGAGAGTGAAATACAACAGATAAAATTGATAAGCCAAACAGAATTTGGCATATAGGGGGTTTTGGAAGGCAGAAATTCAGTTAGAGGAACAGACTGCATTTTGCAGGTATTAAGAAAGAAAGACAGTAAAACATTTGATTGAGATTCTGGAGGGTAGAAAATTGTTTATGAGTAGTTAAGTCAATAAATATGACCAAGTCACTATTCTGTCTACATCAATCTCCACATCTATGGAATATGTAAGAATGTTTTTCTTAAACAGTGCTTTTATGCCTAGATCTTAAAGGACATATACTTCAAAAGAAGGCTATTTTAAGAGTGAACACAAGAGAGTAAGCTAAACATAGATGGCTAATGGAACAAGGCACAACTGAGAATGTAGATACAGTAGCTTGAAATGACAAGTCGAAGATGAAACAGAAAAAGTCTGAAAAAATCCTCAGATGTAGCTCTGAAAAGGCAAATGAGAAGCTTAATCTTTAGTTATTACAAAATGAATTCTTAAAACATAGTCATGTCAAACAGACATGTAGTATATATGAAAAGTAAATGCATTCCCAAGGTTTGGAGGAGAATTAAAGGAAAGCTATAGACTGAATGAATAGGCAACTTATTTTTAGAACATTTTTGGCCTCTTGGCTCTTGTTCAAATTTAACCTAAGTCATTAACTAAGATGACCACTTTACAGTTCTGAAGCTTTCCAAGATGAATTTGTGCTTAGTCTGTACTGCAAAGGACACACAACACTCTCAAAACACATTACTAGATTACTCATATTGACAGTGTAGGGGGCATGAAAAGAACAGAAGAACAACTACTATTTTTCTTCCAGAATAAGATTCAAGCACAGGGATAGAGTAATATAAGAAAAATAAATTTGCTGTACAATTCCAACAGCGGAAGATTTCCAACACCTGGAGTCTTTGAGAACAGAAAGACAAGACCCATCCTCAAACTGAGAAATTTCTGAAAGGAAAGATACCTATCACTGAAAATTTTTAAGTTTTGCAAACGACTATGACAAAGTCAGCTTAGCTTATTAATTTGAATTGTTACATTAGGAATAATGTTTGATTGTAATAACAGTTCTCAAATTCTTAGAGGAGATAATTAAAAATTACAGCGTAAAAGAGAGCAGTTAAAACCAAAACCATTTACCTGGATAAATCAAATCTGGTTTCATTTCTAACAACTTTTTCAAAGTTTTCATGTAATCAGACAGGTCTTCTATTACTGTTGTTCCTTCCCCTAAAATACAGTCACCAGAAAATATAGCGTTTTCTTCTTCTAGATGTAAAATCATATGATCATCAGTGTGTCCTGGTGTGTATAAAACTCTGTTTAAAGAACAAAAAAAAGCATATGTTTTTCATACAGTGTATATACTTCATTTTTGAAGCCAGAATAAATGATGGTAAAATAATACATGTGCAAAGCAGCCCATAACAAGAACCAGAAAAAAAGACCAAAAAAGGCTGAAAAGTTGATGTAAACAGGTATCACTTTGCCTAATCCCAATCCATTTTCTTATACCATGTAGAGAACACAAATCATCTCTAACATGCTTTTACTTACATGACACACCATAATACAAGTGCATTAAAGGGGCTGACTAGCCATGTAGAATTTCTGTTATAGACAGCTTTGTTCTGAAATTTTAAAAAATAAAATTGACACGTTATTTCCAGACTGAAACACTTGAAGTTCTTGACATACACATTGTACTTTGGAAGGAGGGTAAGGATGGTATCTATTCTTTTAGAAATTAACTACAAACTTTTGAACCCAACCCAGATAAAGTTCAGTCTCCAAAAATTTATTTTTCCCTGAAAGCCTCATAGCACAGTGGAGGACAGCCATCAAATACAAAGAACCATGGTCTTTCAGCTGCTCTATGTGCAGGTCATTAAACACCTGCATGGTAAGGATCAAGGACCCACAGCATGGATGAGCACTGTACTAGCACGCAGCGAAGAGACAGTGGGGATGTACACAGTATATGGTAACCTGAGCTGCACTGGCGTGTCCTTTCAGTCATTTCTGAAAAGCAGAAGGGCTTTATGCTGAGGCTGATGCAGGCTGAAAATAACACAATTCCAACCAGCATCACTGCTGATATTCATAAGAATCTTCTTGTTAATGGCAGACACATCAAAGCAGTGATCAGGAACTGACAGAGCTGGTGCCAAGTGTGGTGTACAGGGCAAGGCTAAACAGCTCTCAGCCACACTGATGCAGGGCTGGGAGACCACAGGTGCAGCACCGTCTGATGCAATGACTTCCAGCTCCTACTCAATACTGAGCTCAGCAGAAAGCAGGTGAGCAGAAAAGCATCACCCTGTGGAGGCAACATCACAATCAAGTTGATGGGCTGTAGCTCACCTTTGGGAAATGGTATCCTTCAATTCTTGATGCAATTTTACCAGGAAGCCAAACCACTAACACGAAAAAATGGAAAGAGAATGCCAAACAGTATGTGGAGAGGTGCTGCCAGCATGTGGCACACCTTGAAAAACTGAAGGTTGCTAACGAAAACTTAACATGCAGATACTGCGGGTTTGGAACTAGTGGTGGGTCTAAGAGTATCCTTAAAGTGGTTACCAAACTAACTAAGGTGAGAATACCTGCTTTTAAACAACCATAAAGTTTGCCTGCATTACCCCTGTCACAACCCATCCATAGGGGCTGTGATGTTTGTAATAAATTCTCTTCAGGATCGGTAAAGACTATGTGCCTGGGAACTCCCACACTTTCTGGTACAAACTAGCCCACTATTTGGTCTCAGAAGTGTTGACTCAGAAGCCCTTCACTCCAAGGACACATTTCCACAAGCTCCCAATGGTCACAAACCTCACAGAGGTGCTGCCTACAAGCCCTGTATTTTTACAACACCCTTCAACAAGCTCCCAACTCTCACAACAGCACAGCCAGCCTGTTTGAGCCCTCCAGGCACCGAGCTGGGGTGGGGGACTGATGAAGGCTGAATCTGAAGGCAGAAAAGGAAGCTGGCTCAGGGCCATGCTGTCCTACCCCCAGGGGACTCTCCCTGCCAATCACAACTTCTCTGTGCAAGTCAGAATGACTGAAACAAAACATGCCTATGCCTGGTGCTCCACAACCTCAAACTTCAAAATGTGCTAATCCTTGACTGACTTGGATTGAAATTAAAAAAAATATTTTCCATCTCCAAATTTTTGTCCAAACATGGGCCACCTAGGGTATGCAATATAGTCTTTTTACTTATATTTTACACTAATAAAATAAAATACTTTTGGACAAAATACATCCCTTTTCTTTTTAAATATTCTCTTCCTTCCAATAAACCAAGTGACATATTCTACAAGTGAGATATAGTTCCCATCTAAACTGAGGAAAACTAGCAAACTTTGTCCTTATAAGAATAATGCCTTGCTAATGAAAGGAGTCTGAATACAGAATGGTCAGACCTTTTTATTGTGTGTGTGCTTCCATGGGGCACAGTAGCTTTCTGTTTCACACTCATTAGACGAACATTATAGGAGTATGCACCATGGAAAGAAGTCCTCCAAAATTGGAATCCTACAAGAACCTCATAGGTTCAAGGTCTAAAATTTAACATTATAAGTATTAAATGACTTAAGAGTCTCCTAGGGAAATATTTTTAAAGTAAAAAGAAAGGCATGCTAAATAATCCAGCCAGACTTCCACAGTTTTAACAGTAGCTAATTATGTAAGAGTGATAAGAAAACATGTAAAATCCTATTTGATTTGAAATTGTTTTGCTAGGGAAATAGTGTTAATTTTTCCGTTGAGTCCAAAGACTAAATTCAAATTTCTGATAATTCTCATTCATAAAAACAATGTCTTTGTATTAACATATCCTGCTGGATCATGATAGGAAGCCTACATGCATAAGTGCTGAAAAGATTAGATGTATGGATTGGCAATCGTTAGAAATTAGGATACATGTACATGTCAGAATTCTGAACAAAGAAGAACTTGCAGACATTCATGGTTACCTGAGTGTGGCTCCCTCTGTCTGTATGACATCTCCATCTTTAACATAAGAATATTTATGTCCTCCTTCTATTGTTTCTTCACGGTGAGGGACACGAGGGAGCTTACATATGCGGTATTCTGAGTCTAATATTAAAGGAAAGCAAAGAAAACGATGTTTTGGATTTGTTACTAAGGTAATTACAGAGACAGGTTACTTTCTGAATAAGTACTATTAATTATAATACATTAGGAATACAAAATACAAACAACAAATTCTGTAAAGTAGTTTTATATATGTAAAGCAACCTTATTCCAGAGCCAAAACCACTAAACAGTGAAAGCCACTGATTCTGAATGCAGCACTCTGTACCAGCAACAAATCTGAAGTTGCAAAAAAATCACAACTGAAATTAATAAAGATCAGTAACTGTTATATTTTACAAATGTTTCTTCTTGACTCATGAGCCAATTCCCCCAAGCTTTTACAATGCCACTAAGATTTCTGTGCTCATATTTCACTTTATGGCTCACAGAAGCATCACTCAACATTTGCCTAAAACTGGATGAAGACTTTTTTGACCTGCAGCCTCTCTCAGCTTTTATCATTCTAAACAGGGCAAAAAATGCAAGCACCTTGGCTGGAACAGCTATAGACAGCCACCCAGAAAGGCATTTGTATCCCCTGCTAGTCTTTATGACACCATTGCTAGGCTGATGAGCCCAAAATCCTCACCAAGACATCAATATATCCTCGTCTCCAAGATACCAATTGTTTTCAGTAGTGCCCAGGCTTTGTGGCAGATAAGCACCTGGCAACTTTACAAAATTAAGCCTGTGACAAAGCTCGTGACAAAGTCCAACAATGTTAAAAATTACCACATTATGCATACTGCTTATTCTCTTCTCAGATACCAACACAGAAATGTCTCTTGCTGCTTATCAACATGGAATGCACATCTTTAGATCAAACTTTACTTGCAGACTGCTCTATTGCTTTCCCCTCCCACTCTGAGGCCTATGAATTTGTCAGCAAGTACTAATGGGCTCCTGTAAGGAATCCCAAAGTTATGCACATTTCTTGTTCAAAATTCAAGCTATTTGTTTTTACAAAAGTGACAGTAACAATAAATTTATCATTGCTGTCCAAGTAAAACAGAAGCAGTGTCAAGTTTTTCTCACATTTCTTAATACCATGCTAATAGTAATCTAGGTTTTCCTTATTCACGTGTAAGAAAAAAATCACTATGAAAGTATGCACAGGTATTGAAGAAAACCTGTTGCACTACACCTATTACATTCAGATTATTCATTGCTCTCAATCTACACACTGCAGCAGAATCATGAAAGTGCATGTAGTTTATACTGCAATTCCAGAAGAATAATCCAGTTGATTTGCACAGAAGCATTTAGTTAATGGTTTTCTTGCCATGTATCTAACATTTTCAGCAATATCTGAAATTTCTAGCCTACCATTCGGGATGTTTTTGCAGATATCAGGTATGCCACCAGTATGATCACGATGCCAGTGTGTCACTAAAATTTCTTGAATTGCAATGTTGAAATCTGACAGCGTCTGCTTTAAACAGCTGATATATTCAGGAATAGCTGGCTCTCCGGTGTCAATAAGGACTCTTCTACAAATGGACCACAAAAAAGAGATGAAACACACACCAGAGAATAAAGAGTGTTCATATGACAGCCAAGTAATATTAACAAAATAAACCAACAGATGGAAATTTAGCAATAATGAATATCTCCATATCCCGATGCCACCTTTTGCCTCCTAATGTTCCACCCCCGCGGCATAACAACTTCAAAAGTGGGATAAGTAATAAATGTAGACCACACATTTACAACTCCGCGGCAAGTGGCAGAAACCACCAAGGTTTAGTACCGCGGAGGAGCTGCGCGGCCTGAGGCACACGCCCTCCTCCCTCACTGAATTCCCGGCCTCCGCCCAAGGGTCGCCTGGACGAGACTACACATCCCACCCGTCCAAGCCCCCTCCGAGCACGAGCTCCTAAAATTTAACGCTGTACGGTTTCTTTTCTCTTTTTAACGCTAAGGGATTTGGGAACAGGCCGGTAGCGGCCTCTCGAGCCAGTGGCAGCGCACGGTCCCCAGGCGGGACCGGGGCAGCGGAGCCTTGTCGGCCGCGCCCTGCCCCGTTCTCCGAGCAGGGTCGGTACCTGTGCCCGGTGCCCACCAGGTACGTGTTGGTGCCCTGCAGGGTCATGGGCCCCGGGTTGCAGCCCAGCACCCGCACCACCCGCGACGAGAGCCGCTCGATGCGCGGCAGCAGCGACACCATCTCTGCAGGAAATTCCCGAAGAGCCGGCTCCGCTTCCCTCACGACACCACAGGACGGGCGGGCGGAAGCCTCGACTGCCCGTGCTCCGCCTCCCGCTGCCCGGCCGCGGTGCCTTCCGCCCGCCTCTGAGGCGGCTGCTTCCCTCCCACAGCCGGGCGGGCCGGCCCGGGTGTGCCGGTAAAACCGGGCTCCTAACGACAAACACCGTGATGATCCAGGCGCATAAAGCTCTCCTTCGCAGCTAGTTCTCGGTGGAATTCAGTTCTCCGTGCCGGGTCGGTATCTTGCTGCTGCCTAGTGAAAGGCATGTCCGCGGTCTGCCGGCTTTTTCCAGAGAAATTTGTTGTAAGAGACAGATGCGCCTTCTCTGTATCCCAGGAACACGCCCACTTACAGCGTATGTAGGAGCTGCATATGCTCCCGCACGGCATATTAGAGCTTTCTTGGATTCAGCATTTTTAATAAAATTGGAGAGCTCCTGGAGGGTGTCCAGCAAAGGGCCACTAAGGTGATGAACGGACTGGAGCATCTCTTTTGTGAGGAAAAACTGAGAGAGGTGGCACTTTCCAGGCTGGAGTAGAACAGGCTCAGGAAAATCTCATCAACGTGTGTAAAAACGTGAAGAGAGGGCGTGTAGTGGACAGGGCCAGGCTCTGTCACAGGGGAATCGCCCAGAGGCGATGGGCACAAACTGGAGCACAGGATGTTTACTCTGAGCATCAGGAAACACTTTTTCACTGTGTGGATGACCAAGAGTTGGCACAGGGGGCCCAGGGAGGTTGTGGAGTTTGCGTCCTTGGTGATGCTCCAAACTCATCCGGACACCGTCCTGGGCAACTGGCTCTAGGTAGCCCTGCTTGAGCTGAGGGCTTTAAACATGAACTTCAGTGGTCCCTCCCCTGGAGGGAGCCATCCTGAGATTTTATGAAATTATGTCACTATTATCCAGGTAGAAATAATGTGTTTGCAAACAGCATTTATTGTAGATGCTGCAAGGTGCTGAAATTTACCTGTTTGGCTTTGCAGCGTCTCCTCTGAAACCCCTGATTAATTGCCTTTCAAGTGACGTTATTAAAGAACATAGGGCAGACCTGTTCTCTCCTTAAACTATATGTAAATTAAGAATAGACACAATTTAAACTGAAATAAAAGCAGGTAATATAGTAATAATACTATGCGGGTAACTTTATTAATATTAGAATTTCAAATATTATCTGTTTGTTTTATATAAAATCTCATATGGTACCTGTTAGAAGGTGATCTTAGCAATACAAAGCTGCAGCTAGAAACTGTAATCCCTATATTTAGGCCCTCAACCCAATTTCTTTGATTTATCTGATAAATATCTTAAATATCAGTAAATATCTTTACTTACTTGAGACACCCATTTACTTATTTGAGATATAGAACAATTACATTTTTTTTTTTATTTTCATGCTTATTAAAGCATGAACTATAGCCAACAGAAGGGATGTTTCAGGTCAAAGGAAAGAAGCTTTTATGTGTGCAGGTATGCTGCTGAAATAATCAAGAAAACCCTATACAAAATATTTTGGTCTCTCCCCATATCATTTGCCTGTATGCTCTTTTGTAAGAAACTGTTACTAGACCTGAACTTACCTAATCCTGAGGTACCCTCTTATGCTTATTTTGTAGCATGTTTGTATAGCTATTGGTACATTCAACCCATTTTCAATCTTCAGGTGAAGTTTAGTTTAGTCATTAGAAGAAGCTACTACCTAAGCCAAGGCAAGTTGTATATTTAAGTGGTTTTCTGTTTTTAAGAAAATTCTGAATGTTTAGCGAGGGTTTCCAAAATTATTTATCTGAATTTAATATGTAATTGATAACTCGGTAAGGTGCCATTATTTTCAACATAACAAGGCTTTCCCCCCCCCCTAAATTAAGAGTTGTTTGGGGGGCTGTAGACTTTTTCTCCGTGGAATAGTTGTTACTTCTCTTGCTGTCCCGTAGTAAAGCATTTTCTGATGTTAGGCAGGAGCTGTGAATTTGTTTCATCTGTAGGTGGCAGCAGTGGTGCCTTTGGAGAACGAAGTACAGGTAGTTTGATCATCTTCATTTCCTGCACAAGCCCATCTGTTTAAAAAAATCTCTTGTTTCTCTTATAATACAGAGGTTAATAGGCATGTAGTGCAAGTCCTGCTATTATGCTCTGATGTGGTTCAAGAAAAGATGAATATATACCCTCAAGTTCTTTTGGTTCTCTCTTTTGCATTGTTAAATTTTTGAGGTGAAAAATGTTCTGAAGCAGGTAGGCTGCCAGTAAAAAAACCAAAATCAGCTAAGTTTCCTAAATAATAAATAAATCTAAAATTAGATTGTTGGTGATATACAATGATTATTTTTGTAGGAACTATGAGATACACAAGACACAGACTGCTATTTCTGAAAATCCCAGAAGGGATTTTTAGCACTCAGGAAATCTTTGAGTGCTGCCACTTGGCTTTTTTCACATTTTAAGCATAAATGGTGAGGATAAATGCCTCTTCACTGTGGCTGTGTAATAGCCTAATAGAACTAGGCACACGCATATAATTCTGCAATAATTAGTCAGAATAAATTGAATAGCAGACAGAAAATGTCTTGAGACTTACCTTCATAGCCATTAGCACATGAATATGTCTTTGAGAGGATTTTTTACTGGAAGAATTTTTTTTTCTGTTTCGTTATATTTTTGTTCTTTTTATCTGCTGCAGAGATAAGTAAAAAGACCTTAAACCAAAAAGAAGTGAAGCAGATTTTGCAGAGAGAAAGGCCATGGGCTGCAAGATTCCTGCATGGAGGGGCAATATTGTGTAGAAAATGTAAAATGGTCAAATCAGCAGCTTTGTGGGAGATGATGACAGGCCTGGGACATTTCTCTAATAAGGAAAGGCTGAAAGAGCTGGTACTGTCCAATCTGGAGAAGAGAAGGCTCATCAATGCCTATAAATACTATAAGCGTCCTTCCTACCACATTTGGAAACAAATAAAAGGATATGTACTGAATACCATAGGAGATTAGTCACAATTTAGAATTATGCTTGCTTTGATGCCAAGTCTAACCAGAAAACAAATAAATCAGCCAGCCAGTAATTTATCTTGTGTGTTCCTTGATTTACACTCCAAGAATCAGGTACACAAACCTTGCCCCTCCCTATGTCCCATAGAGTATTTGTAATTTTTTTTTATTATAACAAAGGTCATAGCAGTGAGTTTGTGACTTGGCTGAGTTAAAGGTCTTTCAAGCACTGCAAGGACTGCTTAGGACTAGGATGTTTCTAAAGTGTAAGGGAGAAGCAGGAAGGCACACAAAAAAAGACAAACATTGATATCCTGTTCATTATGAAGGTACTGAGGATTGCACCTCCTCTCCTAAGAGCTAGAAAAGCTCCAGGCTGAGGGTGAGAATCATCCTGTGCAGAACAGTCACAGAGGCAGAATCACACCTGTGCCTTATACCCTGCAGTTGTTTTAAGCATGCATAAAAATTTCATGTTCACTACCAGCAGCTCAGCTGGAGCAGACTCTTATAAACACCTGTAGTTTTACCAGAGGAAAACAATTTTAATCAACTGTCCTTGGCCACATCCAGTCTCTTCATGCATCATTGCACAGAAAGGATTTTTTTAAAGTACATTGTACTACAGTTTTTAATTATAGTCAAAAAGATTGTTCTTTTTGCATTAATCTTTGGGATATATACATGGGTGTACAAATAAATGAATGAATATATATAAGCATACATAGGTATGTAATTGCACACACATACACTTGTGTTTCCAGAAATATCTATTGGCTTTTGCTCAACAGATCTAATCAACTAAAGTCTAAATTTGAAAATGAATACACAGATACAGAAATATACAGAGGCAAAGTGGTTCTTTTTTTTTTTTTTAACTTTGATGAAGTAAATTTTTAAATGATTTTATTGAAGAGAAATTTATAATCTGTTAAACACAGTATTTATTATTAAGAGGGACTTCTATACCAAATTTTTAGAATACAGTTTTTATTATACAATCATAAGAAGGACAGTGTTTTACAGACAGCAAATCATTAACTGTGTCACATGGTTTCCATATGATTTGAGTTTCACTTTGTGTTATATCAGTAAGCTCTTTAATTTCCTTGGACTGCAAGTCTTGTAAAGGTATGGATGGGAAACCATGAATATGGAAATCTACAGTTTTTGAAGTGAAAAAAACTTCTATCAATGGCCAGTATTAAGGTAACTGCATTTTAAAATAGAACTTTAAATATGTAGTGAGAACTGAAGCCTTGCTAATCCAATTTTATTGTTTCTGCTTTATCACAAAATGATTCTGTACCACAAAATGTTTTTAGAGGGGGCTTATATTTATGTTGACTGATAGTTTACTCTTCCTGCTCCTGTCATGTTAGATCTCATATATTTAATAAGATTGGGGACAATTCAATTCTGATTGATACATGACACTCTCTCCTGTGGCACTTAATTGAACCCCACCTGGTAGTGAGACTGTGGTGCTCTTTGGAGTGCTATCATGCATAAAGTGTATGGCTCTTAAAGGCTGGGATCTTCAACAGTGATTTCATGTGCACCTGTGAGCAGGTGTTGGTGCTTGGATTTGGAATTAAGACAATGGACATTTGTGATTACAGATTTGTGAGTCTCAGGTAGAATTTTTTTTAGGTTGCCATGAGCAAAGTATAAACCTTGTGACTTCTCAGCTGTTCCAAGGCTCTTTCAGGACTGGAGTCCTTGTTCAAAATAATGGTGAGACAGTGAGCAAGCTGACATGCTTGATTATGTGTGGCTCTTCATTTATCTCAGCTAACCTGGTGGCTTCAAATAGCACCAAGATGTCCAGACAGGTCTGCAGACTGCTGACATGACAGCAGTTTGGACAGTAGGCTTGTCAGGAGTAGAAATCCCCTGGCTCACAGCTACTCTTCATGCTGTTATTTCAGAGGAGTCTGCCTGTAAAACTTCCTTTCTCATACTCCTCTTCGTGAAATGCTCACATACAAAAAGGGATAGGGAGGCTGTAAACAGGGAAGAATCCTGTTACCTTTTCTACTCATTTCAGGTGCAAGATTAGAGGCTACTCCTTGCCACTTGAATGTCTGGTACAGTATTAGTCATTAGTCATGTGAACCTTGGTATCTTGCCTAATTTGGCCATAAATTGTCTTCCAAAGTACTTTCTGTTTGAATCCAGGTATTGACTAACCTGTTACTGTTGTGCTTCCTGTAACAGTCAAATAGTGAACTCGCTTGTTTTGTTTTATGTTTGTTTTTGTTTTTAATCTGTTCTAAAAAACATAGATACAACTTGACAAAGGTGGTACTCAAGTTGCAGAATGACATGTTTTTATATAGAATAAATACTCCTTCCTTTAGAATTTTCTTGAATGAACCCTAGTAATAAACTCTTAAGTTGGTTCATACACAAATTTTCAGACATAAAAACTTCAGTCACGAATCAGTTGGGGTTCGAAGAGACCTTTGAAGATCATCTAATCCAAACCCCCTGCTAAAGCGGGTTCACCTCTAACAGGTTGCCCAGGATTGCATCCAGGGAGGTTTTGAATATCTCCAGAGAAGGAGACTCCACAACTACTGGGCAACCTGTTCTAGTGCTCTGTCACCCTCAAAGTAAAGTTTTTTCTCATATTCAGATGGAATTCCCTGTGTTTCAGTTTGTACCCATTGCTCTTTGTCCCATTGCTGGGCATCATTGAAAAGAGTCTGGCCCCATCTTCTTAACACCTGGCCTTAAGGTATTTGTGTCCATTGATAAGATCCCCTCTCAGTAGTCTCTTCTCCAGCTTGAGCAGAGCCAGCTCCCTCAGCCTGTCCTCATGAGAGAGATGTTCCAGTCTCCCAAACATCTTTGTAACTCTTTGCCAGACCCTCTCCAGTAGTTCCTTGTCTTTATTGAACTGGGGGTCTCAGAACTGGACACAGTAGCCCAAATGCAGCCTCACCAGGGCAGAGTAGAGAGGGAGAAAACCACCCTTGACCTGCTAGCCACACTGTTGATAGTGCACTTGACAATGCCATTTGCCTCCTTGGCCACACAGAGACATTGCTGGCTCACAGTTAACTTGTCTTTTTTGTGTTTGTAAACACAGAGTTCAGTCTATGCTGGACTTTGTACTGAAGTCCACTTCCTAGAATCTAACTGTGAATTGGATATAAATTGTGTTGGTGATTTGCAAGAGATTAGTGGTATTTTATTGGAGAGAATAGGAAAGAACAGTGAAAGGGTTCCAGCTATCCCAGCTGCAAGATCGCCTGATCTGACCTCTTCTGGGCCAGGACATGAAATCTAAGTAGGACTTAGAATGAGAGGCTAGAAATAGCTAAGGACTCTATCCAAAAAAATAATCCGTACACTCAGCACCTTCTCAGGCTGTTATGTTCCCACTTGTCTTCATTAGGAAATTAAAAACTTAAGTTCTCTTTTCTGGGTTTGTACCTAGGTCATAGCGAAGATGAGCCCAGTCAACCCAAGCAAAGAACATTACCTTTATTTATGGGTTATTAACCAATTCTCTCATTTCATTCCTCTGTGGCAGTGTGCCTAAATTCACAAAATCCAAAGGGACCTGCCTCCACATGCCCTTTCCTTGCTCCAAGTTCCCTGGTGCAGCTGTTCCCCATGTATTGTTTGCAGCTGTTTGGCACTGGCACCAGCCCAGCCTTGGCATGTCTTGCATCCCATCCTTTGCATTTGCTGCCAGCAGCTTTTTCCTAAGATACGTAAATGAAGTAATGGGACTTTGTAATTTTAACTTTATAGCTTTGCAGAGGTGAATAAGAAAAAGAGTGTACTGCCTTTATCTTTTCTCTTTCACCTGCCAAATACCACAAATCTACAGAGGAAAGACATATAAGGACTACCTAAGAGGTCACAAGATGCCTTGCAGTGTTGGGCAATGTAAAATGTAGTTCTGACTACAAATGAATTATATTTGCAGTGAGGTATGTGATTAAATCGTCTATATGTAGCTACACACTACACACTAGACAGCTTAGAAGACATTTCTCAAAGAGGTATAGACTGGTCTAGGTCTGGCTCCTTGCAAGCCTCTTTAACAGGAGAGCTTCAATCCTATTTAGCACTTTCCTACTGCATGTGGAAAACCAAGCAGGAATGATAAAAACACTGGATGTGTGCACACAAATGCAGTAACACTGTTGGAAACTACCAAATGATGTTTATTCTAATACCATGGTGTGGGCTCAAGATAAAAGTTTTCTCAACATTTTGTGCTGTGCACAGTAAAGGAGAAGAATTCAGAAATTAAGAAAGTTCTGGGAAGGAATCAATCTTTTTTCCATAAGCTGCTTTTAAAAACTTGCTTGTTAGTGTTTTGCAACTCAGGCAAACACAGCTGCTGGAGTGGAGAGTCACTGTTTGGAAAAGTGGGTGACCTCAGCAGGCTTAGAAATGCAGCTCTCTTGGGCTGATTGTTCAGGTATCTCAGGACATTCTGCATTTTGTACTTGCTTCTTCAAATGGTCATGAGAATTGCTGTAGGCTATTTTCAATTATGAAGATATTGTTACTGCTAATCTTCCTTTTTTTTTCTTCTTCTTTTTAGGAATCAGTAATGAAGAATGACTCCATCAATTAAAAAGACAATTTACATTTATCTTTTCCAGAATAGATGTGTATTTTAGAAGTTAATTTAATATTTAAATCAAGACACAGAAAAATACAAGTCTCTTTGACATAATAAAAATTGATAACCCACCTTTCCTTTGTATGAAGCAATATGAGCAGGTGGTATTGTCAGGAAAAACACTCCAGTGTAGGAAAGCATTTAGAATCCTTTACATTAAGTGAGGAGAGAATGACAACAGTGACAGGCAGTTTCACACATGATGAAATTTACTAAGCAAAATTTCTTTGTTTTAGTTGGTGGAATGATAATTTATGTAGTTGATATTGGAGTGGACTTCTGGGTAGCTAGTAGGTATTTCTGTCAAGGACAATATTCTTGGAGTATATTGATACTATGTTTTAGAGGTCTTTCATCAATAATAACTCAGATATTTAGTTATGAGTGGTTTAAAAATGACTGGGAAGGTACTGATACTGGGAAGCTGAAATTGGTTTTTCTAGTTCATCTCTTTCATTGTGGAATTTTTATAAGGTAAGTGCATTTAAACATTTATTTTAAAATGAGAAATCATGGTGCTTTAGGACAGTTATTAAGAAGTGCTTAGTATGGCTTCAGGGACAAGACCAGTTCTGGCCTTTACCATTGCTGCTCCATGAAAGCAAATGGATTTTTGTCTGGTTATGCCAGTGATAAATTTTGTCAGGTTTTGATAGACATGTACTTCTTGTTCCATATACCTGTAAGTAATGATTTTTATCATTCACAACTCTACTCTGTTTGATTAATCAGCCATTTGATGAGGCATACATAATAAAAATGATTGTTTTGAAATGTACTACTGTCATAACTGATAAATATGAATTTTCAAAGTGATGTTATGCCCACTAAGCATCTGAGACAGCTGAAGAAGTGATGTTTGAATCTGAGTGTCTAAGCATATGTAGAAAACCCACCAAGATTCAGAAGAGAAATGAATAGCTGAATAGTTAATAAGGATACTTGCAGCAATCTTCCCACAGGGACTGACTTAATGGTGATAGCAAACTTTGTTTGCTTAGTGGATTACCTTAACTCTAAAGTGATCCACAAAACTCTTGGATTTACTTGAACTCATACCGTTTCCAATGAATATCTCTTACCATGAATTTCTGTGATTTTGAATCTTCTTTCCCAGAATTTTCTCCATATCCTCTGAGTGGCTTATTATCTAGTAAACGTTATTTTGTTTTTTACTTTGACAGTGTTGTCAACTTGGTTGCTTGTTCTTTATTACATGAATGGTATTTTCTCCAGTGCTGCTATTTAGGCTTGGAAAATTTCCAAGATGTTATGTATAAGTTACAAAGTTCTTTCAGCCACTCCTCACAATTCAGCAGTGTGGTAATACATACTGTAAAGTATAAATTGGAAACAGCAAGCTGGCATCTGTGCTTGTACCTTTGTGATTAACTATTATATACTTTTATTATATGTATTTTCCTTAGGTGTATCAAAGTACAACTTCCTCGTGTCCTCCCTCTTAGTCATCTGATTTATGCAGTTAATTTAAACAATGAGTCTCTCAGGTTTATCTGTGCAGTAAATGAATAAAAATAGATTTGTCAAGTCAGGTCACAGTTGTTAAGGTGAGATTCTGCAGAAGGTCATTTAGGGCAGAAATCCATATTCATTCAAAGAGGAAAATGAGGGCCTAACCAGTGAATAAGATTTGGTCAGTGAACTCTGGATGCTTGAAATTGTAAGATGTGAATGAACCTTACCAAATTACCTTTTTTTCATTTTTTCCTTCTTCCCTCTTTCATCTGCTTTTACACCTCCGGCTCCATCTTTGAGCTTAGACTCCTAGAATGGTTTGGTTTGGAAGGGACCTTAAAAATCAGCTTGTTCAACCCCCCTGCCATGGGCAGAGATACCTTCCACTTGACCAGGTTGATCAAAGTCCCATCCAACATGGCCTTGAACACTTCCAGGGATGATGCATCCACAGCTTTTCTGGGCAACCTGTGCACCACCACCCTAACAGGAAAGAGTTTCATCCTGATATCCTGTCTTAGCCTACTGTCTTTCAGTTTGAAGCCATTCCCCCTTGTTGTATCACTCTATGCTCTTGTACAAAGTCCCTCTTCATCTTTGTTCTAGGCTTTCTTTAGGTACTGGAACTGGTGACTTATAAACTCGTACCCTTTGGGAATTGGAGATTACAGTGCACAGAACAATGGGAATCAGTTTGGTTTTGCTAACACACTGACAATGCTAAGTAATAAATATGAAAATGATATTGTTATATATATCTCTACATATATTCCATATATATATATATATAAATACAATATATATAAAATCCGAGGAAAATGAAATTAAAAATATTTATTTTAGAAGGCCTTAGTTTCTTTTATTGGAAAGTGTGCATACATGCAATTATATTTAATATGAAATAGTATGCTCTGCATGGAGGCAAAATTAAGTTAAAAGCATACATATTAACTATGCTGACTAAAATTATATTCAGCCTGACCCATCTAAATGGCTCACACAGGTGTTTGTAGAATTGAGAACAGTCTTGACATAACAGACAACATTAAGACAGTAACACAGTCAGGGAATGTGGGGAAAGGGGACATTTCCTTAGGGCACAATACAAATTCTGGAGCTGTCTGATGTGTAGCAGTGTGCTTCATCAGCCAAGGACACACCTGTGGGAGACTAAACATTAGCAATTCATAACCTTTGCTTATCAGAATAGAAGGTCACATAGGCAGCAGCCACTGTGGTACTGACAGCTGCTGTTGTGCCTCTTGGTGCTTAAATGTAGCTCAGAATGCTCTGCAACTTTGAATAGAAGAAGATGAAAAAGATTTTTTCGCATATTTGTAAAAATAAATTCTAGATCCATGAGGCATTAGAGTAAATGTGAGTGCCTTGCTGAACCTGGGGTTGTTTAATTACATATTTCTAAAAGGCAGTGGGAAAAATTCAGAGCCATAATAGGTGATGGGCTGCAGGGTGGCCCCTGTTCTGAAGCAGTACCAGCTGGCAGCAGTAAGCACACCTGTGGGAGATACACTCTGGAAAAGGAACTCCTCTGCTTAGTGACAGGGCTCTGGGAGGAGGTGAGTAGGTTGAGGTGTATCAGGGATAGACAGAGACACACACATGCAGACTGCTAGAATCACACCCTGCCTTTCCTGACGCGACCCCACAGGTAGGAATTCCTGGTATGGATGATTCCCTATCCACTCTTCACCTGGTTGAGCATAGTGACTTAAGGCTAGGAGGCAATGACAACAAGTTCCTGCCCAGCACAGCAGGTGTGTCTCCCCTGTGACTGCCCCACCTTCACAGGTGCTCTGGCATAACAGGTATGAGACTGTGCAAGTGGACCTGAACAATAATGAGGATGTTGGGTCATCTGGCTTGGAGAGGTCACTGAGGTTAAGTTACCCTACACCCTGTCTCAAACTCTTACTGCTTTCTACAAATGAAAGCTGTCAGGTGGGGGTCAGTCACTTCTCTCAAGTAACAAGTGACAGGATGAGAGGAAATGTCCCCAACTTGCACTGGAAAATTTGGATTGGATATTGGGAAAATTTTCTTCACTGAAAGGGTTGACAAGCATTGGAACAGGTGCCCAAGGAAGTGAGTGAGTCTCCATCTGTGGTGTTATTTAAAAGATATGTAGATGTGGCACTTAGGGACGTGGTTTAGTGGTGGACTTGATACTGCTGGAGCAGTGGTTGTTCTCAATGATATTAAAGATCTTTTCCAAGCAAAAGGATTCTGTGATTCTATGTGCTTGATCACATTTTTTAATATAAATTTACTGACCTAAGTATTGACTTAGTTGCATCAGTTTAATGGGTTTAATCCAAGCATTTTGATACTTAGAAGGTGAAATTTAACATGCAGCAGAGAGTAATTTTCCTTTTATAAGGATTTATACAATGCTGAAAGCTGTGAAATTCTGCATGACCAGAATTTAGACAGGACAATCATTATTGCCAGGCCACTCACACCCTACCCATATGAATTTCTAAGTGGCACCCAAATATTTGTCAGTGTAGTTTGATAAGATGGGATGTGTAGTATAACACTGGGATTGTGTTGCAAAGTCAGTGGAAATCTGAGGGGAGGCATGTGATATGGAAACCTTGGCAAGGCAGCTTGCTTGTCACATGTGAAGGCTGTGAAGCAACAAAACCAAATAGCTGTCACCCCTGTGAATTCCCAGTCAGAGACAAAACCTTCATAATTTTACAGGATCAAACTTCATCACTTGTGAAATGATGATGAATATCAAGGAACATCTCAAGAACAGAGAGACAGTGGAGCTGTGTTTCCATGAGTGTTTATAAGAAGTAGGAGCCCTGTCATCTGTGTTCTCCACAAAGAAACACTACAGAGGCAGAAAGCGTTTTTTTTTCCTCCTGTCAAAGTGAATGGTATTTAGAAACACTAGTAATTCTTTACCATTCACTTATGACAATTCCAGTTATAAAGAAATTGTAGGTTTTTTACTCTGCTAGCTTCCAAGTAGCTTATATACCTTGAAATAATGAAAAACATATTCTCTGTAATGAATTTATATGGAGAAAAAGTAAATGGTAAACCTGCATTTGTCTGTATTATTGACATAACCATTTCACATTCCATTTAGGATGTACCTCTACCTAAAATACATAACTAATTCAATACTTTTAATTAATGTATTTTTATTGCAGTTGTAGTACCTTTTAAAATGACTTTTTACAGTTTATAAATACTGAAGCATAGAACTTCTATAGCAATAGATATATTATAAGAGAATAGATTAGAGGAGTATAGCTATAATAGTCTCGAAGTAGGCACAGGGTTCAACTGAGCTGTGGGCATGATAAAGGAGAAAATTTAAACCTGACCTATCCTTTAGTATGGACTGAACTTTGCCTTAGGCTGGGAACTTAGTTTGAGACGAGGTCTAAAAGCTGGCTTTGAGTCCTTCCTAAAAGGTCATATTACATGCCAGAGAGACAGATGAGAATGTGAGTGTAAGTACAAAATACTCTTACAATGTGAAAATTTGTCACAGTGAACTTACAGTTAGTGACATAAGCATGTGGAGCTCAGAGAATGCCACCCTGCTCAATACATAATCAAAGAGCAGTAGAATTATTTGGACTTTACTAGAAAATACAATGTATTCTATAAAGTGTTCAAAGTCAGAAGTGGACTAACCAAAACCACTACAACTAGTGACAAATACATAGCATACCATCTTGTAAAAATATAAACTTAATATACAATGCTCAGAAGGAATGTGCTTTGCTTTGAAAACTGACAAGTGATTTCAGGTATGCATCCAGCTGGAATATTCCTTTTAGGACATTTCTTACCTTGCATATTACCTGCCGTCTCCGCTGTGAGCTCTGCAGCTCGAAATTTGTGGAGCTGGTTTCTACTTCTTGCTGCTTGGACAAACAGGCTCTGGTGAGTGAGTCCATGGACAACTAGCAGATCAGTCTCCCCAGTTGTTTTTTCTTGAAAACATTGTAAACTTTCCAGATTTTTACATCTCAGATGCAAGAACCAGATGTTTTGCAATACTAATTGTTATATAAACAGAAAAAAGCTTTAGATGCCTTGCCAAACAGTTTGGTCCTTTGCTTATGAGTGATTATTCAGAGAACAATAAGATAAATACACAAAACCATAAAAATAAAAACAAGTTTCCTTTGGGAGTAAATAATGGATCTAGAGCCAGCTCCTGGATTGAGTGGCAGGGATGCAGTCTATGAATCTCTGCAGGGAGGAAAGCAAAAGTTCATCCCCTGAGGATCTTGAGTAGTAACAAAGCTGCTCCACACCTACTCCTATGGCTGCTTCCATGTTGCAATTGTCACTTGTATGGTCAACATGCCTTAACATACCAGGGAATAGGTCATAAATCCTCTAGCATGCCCTTAACCCGGGAACCGACAATCCTGGCTGTCTTGCTTGTGGCTGTGGAAGAGAGTCCTACACTGCCTGCCTTCCTTGTGCTCAAAGGATTTGGTCTTTAAAGGTGGTAAAGGTTAAACTTCTAACCTCTGAAGGAGCCAGGGATCTCCCTAGCTCCCTTAGTAAAGAGAAGAGTACTATGCTCCAGTGTTACGTTGGGAGGAGATGATCCTGTCAGATCTGGCTGTCTAATGATCTGCTGCCCTCTGTTCTCTACACACGGTAAATGCAACGGCACGGATTTCATCAGGTCCGTGGTGTGTGTGGTCCTGGGGATGGTCAGAAAATTAAAAAGCTGCACTTTAGCATGAATCTCGAAGTTATCTCAGATGCTGTCTTAGTGAATGTAAGGAGGAGGCAAGTTAAGGCATAGGCCCTTGTCTTCCTCAGCCTGTGTATTAGCAGTCTTGTACAACTGTCTAAGATAACCAAGTATTGGCCTGTGGTGTTCTGTTTAACTTATCAAGAAAATAGATCCAAATGAATGATGCAACTGTCATAATTTATTTACTAAAATAGGGTTTTTTGGTTTCTGTTTTTTTTCAAAGAGGAAAGGCTCTAGTAGTCTTTGCAAGGCTAGAAAAATTGACTGAATAACTGTTAGTTTTCTTTAAAAGGGACTGCTTATGCTGTCCTTGCCTGCTGGTTATAGTCAAAATGTGTTCATTGGAGAAGAATGTTAGAAGCTCAAAACATCTGGGAACTAAATAGACAGAAATAGGCTTGGAAGAGATGTCTGAAAGCTGCTATGATCAAAATTCTGTTTATAGACAAACACATGCATTTATATACCTATAAAACCAAGAACTTAGTATAAGCGAAATTCTAACAGTTGATTCCAAGAATGCTTATTAGTCTAGATCAATTTATTACAGAAAAAGAAAGAATACTTCTATGCATAAAAATCTTCAGTAATAAATAATAATAATAATACAGTTAAAATTGTTACACACATATTTTTTCATGACTATCACTTTTTTCAAGCCATCCCTTATCATCCTATGCATGTGCTTTTCTACACTGTATCCTATCTCTCCACATCTCAGGACCTCTGCTATCATAGCAAGACTAGATTTCTCTAATCTATATCATCATGTATGTAATAAATATCTCATTTTATGTATATCTGCCTATTACTGTTAAAAAAAAAAAAATAAAAACAAATTAGCCACCTAGTCAATTGGAAGAAATCACCATTTTTTCTGCAGAAAACCCAAGCTAAACCAAGTAATACAAAGTCACAGACAGGTCAAGAAAATTTCAAACAGACCTGGCCTGGAGAGCCTCAGCTCTGAGGCCTTGCAAGGCTCATACCAGGTTACCAGCAATGACAGTGTCTACTGCAGTGCTGCAGAGTTAAAGACAGTTTACAATCTGCCCAGTAAGTGTTAATGACTACTTGAAATCAAGTTACCAGCAGAAGAGAGCAAGCATTGATTTGCTTCAAGGCAGCATTTACTTGCATATTAATGAGGATACTTCTCCCTGCTTTAATTTGTTTACTTGTTCCAAAAGAGTTTTTGTTTGCTGCCGAACAGTTCACTTCAAGAAAGAAGTCTTTAGCTGTGAAACTCACTTCTGCAATTAATTACAGAAAAAATATTCCCTACCTTTCTTAACTTCCAAAGCAGTAATGCAATGAATCAGGTCACTCACCAGGGCTGTTGTGGCTCTGTATGTGAGCCCATTAGAGGCAGCAGAAATACTGTAATTTCCAGCATCTGGAATTCTGGTCCTACATCAAGTTATAGCCATCATCCTGTTTTCCCAAACTCAGATGTAAAGATTGCTATGTACAACAGCTAATTCATCCATTAATTATTAAAAGAGTTTTTGATTAAAACTTAGGAGTTCTTTCCCCTCTTGCGCTTCCAAGCCTGAAGCAAAGCTGCTGAAAATGGGAATAGGAGCTAGTTTTAGCTCCAAGCAAACCATAAGGATATCCTAAACAGAATAGGTTATTTAAAATACAGAATCTACGTCATCCATGTACCTTTGTATTTACTGCTCTTTAAAAGAAAGTGTTAATTTATGCTTAATTAAAAATAAACCAGAACCGTTCGAAAAGTCATTCAGGTCGCATCATTTGCCAAGGCAAATGACTCCTTCATATAAAACCACTCATATTGTTAACAGAATCTTTCAACCCAGGAATCCATGTGTCTTGAAAACTATTTTCTGAAATAAAAGTCTTCCTGATTATTTAGAAAGTAACAATGTAGTAAGTTTTTTTAAAAGTCTGTTTTGTGTTTGCAATTCATCAGGTATTATACTTGGGGCTTATGGATCTATATTCCACTTACATAGATGTGGATGTTCACAGCTGGATATTCATTAATATCCTGAAAAAGATACAAAGAACGTGAATGAGTATCTCAAAGAGAGACTGAGGAGAGATGCTAAGTGTATTCTCAGAAATACAGTAATTTAAAGAAATAAGAACATAACAAAATAGAGTTTGTAATCTTTATTCAGACAAGTCTCATTCCATTTTATTAGTTTTCTTATTGCATGGTATTGCTGGGCTTAAATGATTCTCTGATATCCCTCATACCAGACAGATATCAGACAAAATTTTACCTGAGTAGAAGTTGGAAGATGTTGTGAGGCCATATCATTTTATTGAGTTGGTCTTCTAAAAAGTGCTGTCTAATCAAGTGTTCTTTTTTAAATAGGTATTGGTTTGCTTTGAAATATGGCTATCAAGTTGCATTTAAACAAACAAGTAGCAGAGGTGCATCAGAAGCAGACCCTTCCAACTTCATTCAAAAACAAGCTATTGATGCAGTGACTGATATTAACATGCTCAGGGTGTTCAAAACTTTTCTTGAGACCACACCACAACTTTTTCTTCAGATTTACATCCTCATGGAGCATGGCAAAACTCATTTCTTTCAATGTAAGTCTTTCTTTTGCCTTCTGTTGCAAGTTGAGTGTCTTACCTAAAAGTATAACTCATGACTTGATAACATTTTAAAAAAACCTTGGAAAACATATGTTCCACTGTATTATTAATCTGCATTTAATTAGAATTTCTGTCTAGTAGATGGTCCATTCTACTAAATCAATGAGAAGGAAGATTTCACTATAAAGATGGAAAATCATATACAAATACTGTACATCATAAATATAAAAGTCATAATATCTAATAGAAACACAATGATGCATCACTTGAAAATAAGCTCTTAAATGCAATTAGCATGTAATTTGCAGAGCAGTTTGATATGTGTGGTTTTGCTTACAGATTCATTTAAAACTGCTAGCTAGGCATTTGAAAATCAGTAACATAATTAAAGCAGCCCTGCGAGCTGTCACCACCACCACCACCCATATTACACGTGAGAAACAGAGTCAAAACTAAATCTAAGGATATGTCAGGATTGTAGAATGCCACATGGTGAAGAGATATTGGTTCAGCTCTCAGAAGCAAGACAGCAGCTGTACCATTTCCAGCTCTAAAACTAGCAGAATTATTGGTAGGACATTGACTGATTCAGGGCTGGAATTTATCTAACCAAATGGGAATACCTGCATTGATGTCTTTTGTTCCTTCAAAGTCCATAGTATCAAAATTTACTCACGGAAAAGGATGAGGAAAATCTCATCTTGGATATGACCATGTAAAAGATCAAGTCTTAGTTATAGATGTCTACATTTTAGACAAAGCAGACTCGCATATATTGGTTGCTGAAACTTAAATTTTTATGTTCTATTTGCAATAGATTGCAAATAGAAATTTGGGAATTTCTAAGTCACCTGTGTATGGAGATGGCAAATATGACATGCAACTTAAGTAAGGCCATTAAGGACCAGGGGCTGGGCAGGATAACATAAGCATATCAAACAGCATCATATGTCTAGATTTAAGTAACAAAAATGAGCCTTAAAATTAGGGTGACTTGCTTTGGAGCAGAGAGTAAATATAAAACTGAGATAAAGAAAGTGTTAGGAAAGCATGACATTTTCTAAAAACTCATTCAGAAGACACAGTGTAAAATACATATCTTTTTCTCTGATATAACATTTTTCCTTGTGTTTTGTTTAGATGCTGCCATTATTATGTCATTTTGTGGTATCTCCTTATCAATGGTTGATTATCAGATATCACTACGAAAATCTCTGCCTGACAAAGATGAATTTCGTGTGCTTTCCAAGTTCATGTATCTCTTCTATAAATTGCTTACCATCACTTCTTGGATACTCAGTATTTCATTGATCACTCTACTAAGTGTCAGAATTTCTGTAATTCTGATGATATTTCTTTGGATCTGTGGCTTCACTTGGATTTTGAAACAGCATACAACATTTTGCAAGTCTAAGAAGATGGAATATCTGTACAGAACTGTAGTTGGAATAATTCTAATTTTTTCATTTTTTAACATAAAGGGGAGAAGAACAAAAGTCTGCATTTCTATTTATTATGCTACTCACACTGTAGTGACTCTAGGTATTTTATTTGTATATATGTTCTGGAAACCTTCCATTATCAAAGAAATATGTTTTGCAATTGTAAGCATCTTAACTATTTCGTGTCTGGTGTTAGGTATTATTTTTCTTGTTGTTTATTACAGCCATCTTCATCCCATTACTTATTGCAGATCTCAGGCATGTTCAGATGAAGTTGACGGAGTGGCGGGGCAAAGAGAGACAGTGAAAACTGGTAGATTTCAGAATTTCTTAATGCAATGAACATTACAGGGGGTTTTGGGTGTTTGTTGTTGTTGTTGTTGTTTTGGTTATTTTTGTGACCTTAAAAGCAAATTCTTGCTGGACAGTGCATTTCTCTGTCATTGGTACTTGTGTATCATCTCACTGAGGAGTACAGAGTGGAACAGAGTTGATGGCTTTGAATAATTATTTGCTTTCCATGATACAAACACTCTGTAACATGAACATTTATGTGCTGGTGAAAGCTACTTTTGACAAAGAAACAATTTAATCTATTCATCCAACACAATTCACAATTTTAGTTTTTTAACAATGCAAATGTAACATAGGAAAAGCTAAGAGTTAATTAAATGAAACCTAGCATTAAACCCAGATTCTATTAACTTATGTTGATTCTGTTAAAAACAAGGCTTGGTGTTTTCTGTTGTTGTTTGGGTGTTTTTTTTTTTTTTTTTTTTTTTTTTTCTCTTGCTGGAAGGAAAGAAGAGTGCATATAAAATAACTGAGGGCAGTGATCTGTTTTCTGCTTCTTCCCATTAAGTTCTCCCCAGTAAGAACTGCAGTCCTTCATGTTAACACACTGCACTGCCTTCTCCCGGAACATCCCCTGAAGAAGAATAGCTTTGATTTATGGTTCAATCACTGTCTTGCCACAAGGAAATTTGGGGAGATTTTTTTAAGCATTTTATCATCTAGGTGTTTTAATGACATCTTTGTTGTTTTTGTTCTGTTAATCTTTCACACAATCTGTATTTAGGGGTGATGCCAGCTTGTTCTGGGTTATAATAGCAGCCTGAGTGATTTACAGATGGCAATAGGAGTCCTGAGTACAAATGAAGAGCTATCTTCCATGAAGCTTTCTTCTCCTTTGGGTTCTAAGATGTAACACTTTAAATGCTGATTTCCACTGAAATATGAGGCTATGCAGGGCAGGCAGTGGTGCAGTGTCTTCTGTCTTTATCACTGGAGAAAAGACGACCAACTGTTCTGATAACTTGCACTCACAGGAGCTGGCAAAAGATAAAACTAGCTTGTCCATCAAGAATGTTTGGTAGAAGTCAGAGTGAAACTAGGCAACATTTCAGTTCAGTGTTTGAATGCTAAATCAACAACAATAAAATAAGATAGCCACAGTTTCTTCAGAAATAAAATCTAAGGGGGACAATTTCAGAGCTGCTGTTTTATATCAGTATTATGAAAACCTGGATCTCTTTCTCTCCCCTCCTTTCTCCTTCCATTAAGTTACATTTGCAGTTAGATTGGTCTAACTTGGTTGATAATTAGGGTGCTTAAGAGCTGGGTCTTGTGTCTTTTGTATCGAGTTCATGGACTACAGACTGCTTTTTTCTTCTTGATCTTCCAGCCTTACTGGAGCTCAGTGTTTCTTTTCTGTTCCATGTCCACACTTCTCTTTACCAGGCCAACCACATGCATCTCCTTGATCCTATTCAACGAAATTAATTTCTGTGTGCATAGCTTGGGCTGAATAGTCTGCCTTTCTGAGGCTACACATGAGAAATTGGTGTAGTGGGGGAAAGCTTACTTCTAAAATCCCTCATTCCTGCTTTAGGGTTAAAAAATGTGGTCTAGAAATTAAGACAGAAAAGCGCAATCCATGAGATAAAGCAACAATTTTACTAAAATTGGTATAAAAACCAATACCTTCACTTCTTTTACTTTGGAAGAGAGATATCCAGATTTGTTTGCCCTGGAACATCTTGTTAGGTAAGAAGAAAAACCCCAAGGCTTTCATGCACCATGATTGTCCTAAGTTCTGTCTTCTTTATTGCAGAATATTTATTCCTTGGGGATGGTCTCCTTGGCAACAAAGTGCAGCTTTTAGGCTGAAAGTACTCTTATTTTGCTATGGAAAAAATGAATCCTAAATAGTGACGACAATCCCTATATGGCTTCTCACACTTTTACTGTTTGTCCATCTAAAATCCTGAAAAGGGACTATGGTAAGGGATAGTGGAAAATTAATCTCTATCTTGCAGAAAATGACAAAATGTTGTCTAGCTATTTTTTAGAACATGACCTCAAACTTTATACATAATCTGAGAAGCAGATCTCTGGGGAAATATGAGATCCTAAGAAGTCCTAGTGTGGGCAGCTCAGCCCTGGGGCCTCCAAGTTCTCTGCCTACTGCCAGAAATCTGGAGCCTGAGTTGCTCCTGAGGAAAATTAGTTTCTGGTATAACAAAATAATTTGTCTTGGTGATTTCTTTTCTCCTTTCAATGAACTGACAAATTCCAAAGAGAAGTCTTTCATTGCCATCTCTCTGGCCAACTCCTAACACTCATTTTCTCTCAGGGGAGAGAAATGAACATTGTGCTGCCTTCTCTTGTTCACCTTGTCTCCTCACTCCCTCTTCCGTGCCCCTAAGAAGCATATTACACTGAAGTTGAGTTGGTGGCTATTTACATCACTCTAATTCAAATGCACACCAAACCCAATTACTTCAACTTTAATCCTTATTTTATGCTTGTAAATCCTAGTGGATATAAATTTAGCCATATCCTAAACCTGGAAATGGTTCTTTGGGAAATTTAGATTCTTTTCATAAATCTTAAAGATCTTCGGTGTCCTTCCACCAATACGTCTCCATTTTGCTGTCATCAGTCAGGAGGCCTCAAGAGATGGGAATTCCTGGTGGCTTCCTCCCAGTAAATTTTTATCTACAGAGGATGATTATGAGAATAAAAAAAATTTAACTTTAAACTCCCCCCTTTCTTCTTGACCTTGAGTTCAAGATTTTCACTTGATTCCCTTCATTTTCACAGTTATGGAAATGGCTTCTCATTTATCTGGTCATTCTAACTCAGAATCAATGTAGGAGGGAGGATAAGGAGGCACACGAATTGACTCCAGACACATTTCATATCACCAGTGACCACTTCAGACAAAATAAAGCCCCACTTCACCTGGGTGTAAAGTTCAAACAATAGACTTCATATATGTCCTTTCTGCTTCCCAACTACCCTTAAAATTCAGCTGTCACTCAGTTCATGCATTGTGCTTGACCTTGTCATTTTAATCTAACAGCAAATTGAAAACAAATGGGTTTTTTTTCTTTTTATTTTTTTTTGGTGATAAGTATGCCCATTACATCCTACAAAAAGTATTTTAATAAGTTAAATAAAATTAATAAACAATTTCTTCCTGTTTTGACTACTGTCAGACCTGGGTAAGAAGAACAACATCCAACAGAATTGTTTTAATTATCCTACTAATATTCAACGTGCCATTTGATGGCATGGGTGAGCTCACCTGATGTACCACAGATAGCACTGATTTATGAAGCCATAATTGGGTTTCCAATAAACATTTGTCAAAATAATGTATTCATTCAAACCAAAGCCTTCTTTATTTATTCATATAAAAGAGCACTTAACTTTCAACAAAGAATTGCCTGCCATCAAAAACACTCCATAAACGGGGGAAATTTATGAAGATACAGTACCAGAGGGTGATCGGTGGAAGACTAAAGTTCACTTTAACCCTTCAAATAGCTGAGTTCCACCTCTTCCTTGTACATATTTCTCACTAACAGCCTCAAGCCCAAGCATTAAGGTTTGTATATTTACAAATGAAAGTTCCACCTCTTTTTTCTACCATTGAGTCTTATATCGCAAAATCTGTTTCAAACCTAACATCTCTTATTTTTATTACACAGTCTAGAAGCATGCACACAGCTCAAAGTTCTTTAGGCTTACCTACATTCTGCCCACAGGTTTCACCATGTGTACATTCTTCCAAAAAAATGATAAGCTTTGAGAGGTTAAACAACGTATCTTGTCTGAACCTGAGGTAATACATGTACTTGTCATTCATTCCAACTGAAGAATTTTCCTCTACCTCTTTGCACTCTTTTTCTACCTCTTTGCACTCTTCTCTATTTCCTTAGCACTTTAGTTTAATTTTACAGAATTTTAGTAGAAGAATAGCGAAGTAGATGGGTTGTACAATTGATATTTGAATAGAGTGCAGCTAACCCCTTGGAGTCCACCTTCAGAAAAAAATGTTCTTTTACCTCCAGTTGGCTAATATATAACAAATACAAGTCACTGAAGGTTCCTACTATGCAAGTCTTATGTTTATTAGCTTAGTAAAATGTAGACCTTGGTGTAATAGGGAGTATTAATTAATTAATTAATTAATTAAAATTAATTAAAATTAATGTAGCTTGCTAGCACCTGTTGAAAATACAAACTGCACTAGCCTTCCAATGACTGTATTTTGTTTTCCATATTTTTAGCATACTTTTTATTTCTGACAGTGAGCACAGATGTAAATAACAGAGTAGAATGAGAAAGAATAGGAAGATTTCCAAGTGCATGTTCATGCCTCAGAAACTCTGGTGTGATTTTGATAATATCGATACAAATATGTCAATATCATTACCATTGTCATTACTACTTGTGGCACTTTGTCAAGGTGAGATGACAATGCTTAGAAGAATATCTCTGTTGCAACTGGAATGCAACAAAAAGTTAATAGTAAAGTTCTGTAATGTTTTGTCTGCTCAGCACTGACAAGTGATCTTAAGTCTCCCTGATTTAGCACAGGTATTTTTTGATGGGAGCCTAGAAAAGACACTATTTTGGTCTGTGGGCAGTAGGTAAACTGCTGAAAATAAAGGTCTAAATGTGACTGGATAATTCCTGGCTGCTATGAGAAAGTAAATGACAAAGCTACACGTTTGCAGGTCACTTGCAGAAAGGTATTGAGAGGAAGAGACACAGTGGACAGAGGAAAAGGGAGCTGGTATTTTTTCCACATAACATACTCCACATATTTGATCTAATTTGAAGAGTGTTATGCTGTAGTGGAGCAGAAAGAGACCTCAAACATAATTTTGTAGTTTGTCCTACAGTCGGATCACTGTTCTTGTGCCATTCCTGGCAGAAATTTTCTAGCAGGTTCTGAAAAATACAATGTTCCAGTCAATCTACCCCAGGTCTACACAGTCTTGTCAGTCAGAAGCCTCTTATGTTCAGACTCTCTCCTGCAGTCTCAGCGCCTTGTTGTCCTCCCTGCCTTGCAGAGCAGACTGGTTCCCTCTTCCAGAAGCAGAATTTTTCATATTTGAAGACCATGATCATGTTGTCACACTTCTGTAAATGCCAAACACAGGAAACCACTTAATCTTGTTTGCCTTTTTTCCTAACTGTCGGTCCTTCCTGCTGCTTTCTCTTCCATTTCACCATGTCCTCCTTGAAGTTCAGGTTCTAAATTGTTATGCAGTACTCTAGCTACTGCTGAATGTATCCAATGGATTTTTTCTTGTGTCCACAGGCTGTAATTCCATTTTTGTATCATAAATAAAGTTTGTATTTTTGTATTGTAAATAAAGTTTTCATCTTTTTTTATGATGAATATGTCATGACTTTTAATGACCCATGTTCAGTGCACTATAGGACAAATATTTTTGTGCAGGAGCATTATCTGATCTGTTCTTCTCTCTTTGGGTGTTTGGTTTCCACTGAAAGATCCAAGTTCAGGTCCTGCCTTCCCTAAGGCCTAGCTTCCTTCAGAGATTTACTGTCAGGAATAAAAAAACATCTTCTCCTCTTCAATGGCGAGTATTTATTCAACCAGATTTGTCTGGGTGTTCACATAAAAGTTTGGGGCACTTCAGAAGAATACCATTAGGAATACCATTAGCTTTTTATAATTCTTCTGCACTTATATTTGGGATTTCCCAAAAACTACATCTTACATGACGATGTGCATGATTAGTGAACATTGAATTATTTAACTGAGGAAAGAAATGCATTTGTCTAGTTGAAGCTATGCTGTGTGGAGATACACAGCACTGCCATGATGGAGACTGTTGACAGTTTTGCAAGCATCCAGGTCTTTGTCATACTGTTTTAATTGGATGAAAAAGAAGAGTGAGAAGAGAGTATTTTTGTAATCTGGACTGTGAAAAATGGAAAATGTACAATGAGACAGAAAGATTACATACTACAGGTCGTTTCCATTTGTTTTGGGCTGTATTTTGCTGGGCTATAGACATTCCTAAACTTAGATTTTAAAGAATAAGTCTTAGTCCCCTGACAGTTGCTTTTGTCACCACTCTGAAGCAGAAAATAGTAGCTCATATGGTTCTGTGTTCTGCTTTGCCACATTCACTAGTGTGTGGCAGTGTTATCTGAGTGGCATTGATACCCTTACTTGTAAGTTGGTATTTACCTGAAACTTCTGACAATTAATTCAAATTGTATGTTAGGTTTATAGGGTTATCTACAGTCAATGGAGAAAAAAGTCACACCCAAGGTACTGCCATCCTGTCTGCCCTGCCACCTGTTTAGGTTGTGGTAAATGTTCCTTTACAGGTGCCCTTTCCCATTGACTACAGCCAGAATGTCGACAGGATGAAGTTTAGTTAGGTAAAACTTTGTTAACCTGGTTCCTAAGTTATGCCCTTTTGCATAGTATTATGTGTAAGGTATTGCTTTGCTGCAAATTGCTGGTATGACTCTATTTTCTCACTTGAGAAGAAAAGAGGAAGCAATTTACTTCTGGCGAGTTCTCGCTGGGTTCTCTACCATCACTTTGAGTACATGGTCTTAACTCACAGTCTGCATAGCTGAGCAGCACAGTTACATAAACACAAGGAAAAAAGGCTAGGACACACAATATGGCCTAATTCCTAACAAATGACTTCTTAAATGGCACTACCAGAACTTGCATAAACTAATGAGTGTGTGCCTTGGCAATCAGTTATCGTAATCGAGAGCATTTTAAAAAGCATAATATAAGCAAAGTTATATTTCAAGTTGAATGTCCATTTCTACTGTGATGTGTTAAACAGAGGATTTTTATAAAAGAAATAAGCATGGCGGTTTCAAACAAGAGTGGCTATTGTGCAGAAAAAATGAATATAAAATTATATATAGTGATTTGACATCTATAATTACAATCAGACATGGACAACAATTGCAGTTATCAGTAACCAATTTATTCCTTTCTTTGAAGAGACAAATGAAACCCTAAAAAGCCTTTTCTCACTTATGTTCTCCCAGCCAAAAAAATAATGTTTACACGTACGTATTTAGAAATATAATTAAAGCAGCTGGGTGTGGCCTTCCTCAATCAGAAAGAAAAACAAAACACAAACCCACAAGTTTTTTTGTTTGTTTATTTGGTTTTTTTTTTATAAGGAGGGATTGTTCATGGGAGAATAGAAACTAATAACTTGCAGGCCTTTTCGTGGGCATTGATTGTTTTTCCCCCACCAAAGTGGGCTGGACGTCTGAGGCTCAGCAGTCACAAAACTACACAGGCAAGGTGGGTGGCCCCTTGTTTGCTGGTTACTTACCCTTGTGTGCTTTGAGAAAGATACTCAGCTCCACCACTTGGGAAGAAAGCAATGGAATACCGCTGTAATACTAGTTCTTCCAGCTTCTGTTTATCATAAAAAATTTTGAATGAGTGACTGTCAAAGCAATGATAAATCTGCTGCTTAGAAAAGTCCCAACAATATTGTGTTGGTGGTATCCTAAGGATGTGTCAGACAGCCATACACCAAGCCAAGGATTCTATGTGATTTAAGACATCCATCTGAATTTTTGTTTTTAAAAAAAAGGCTTTCTCAGCAGTAGATTGGAGAGACTCTGGTGTTACTGATACAGTTTGCTGTAGATAATCTCAGAAAATTGGTGAGTGTTGCTCAGGGGAATAAATTGATCCATTCAGTATAGCACCATGCTAAAAAAAAAAAAAAAAAAAAAAAAAAAAAAAAAAAAAAAAAGTCTGTTTCATAAGTTTTAGAAGACTGGTTTCTCCTACTGCCTACTGAGCTCCAGAAGCAAGTTTTCAGCAAGTGTAATTCACCATTGCTTAATCCTCTGGCAGTCAGAGCACAGTCTGAGAAGTCAAAACATGCAACATCCCAAGCCATTAAGAAATAACTTCAGAGAAGACTTGCCTGTACCTTGCCTCTCTCACTCCTTCGTTTTCTGTGAAGGCTTACCTGGTGCTTTTTCAGGAGTTAACTCTCCTGCTGCTGCTCACTGAGAAACAGGCAGTCTATTTATAGGTAGGACAATGTGGTAACAGGATTTTTTGTACCACCTGACTGGAACTGAGGTATAGGAGAGAGAGAGAGGAAGACAAGGCAGGTTAGTCACTGCTCTCCTCCAGCATAAAGTCCCTGTTTCAGCTCTCCACTAGTCCCTCACTTGTGCTGTGGAGAGGGCAGGAACCCATCTCCTGCACAAAGAAATGCCCCAAAGTGCAGCTCTTCTACTGCACCTCACCCCTGCTGCTTGTCTAAAAATAATTTGAGAGTTACATTTTTCTCTTGCTTCTGCAGGCCTGATTATTGCACATACATGGCCTACTTTTTCCATCTTTTTTGTTTCTGTGTCAATGTCCCATCCACTTGTTATGATGCCATGCATCCTCCTCTCTTCTTTCAGCTGAGAAATGCTAGTAGCTAACCTCTCTCTACACCAGAGGTTCTATAATACCTTTTTCATGAACTTTTTTCCAGTGTCTTTTCCACTAATCTTTCTAACTACGATCTCCCTTTTCATTCACTTTACTGCTTCTGTGCACTCATCTTCATTTTCCCAGGTCTCTTTCTGCCCCTTCATGCTTTTGTATGATTTCTCCATTGTCCAATGCCTATGCCAAACCACTGCTGTAGTTCTGCCCCTGATATAATTTTGTTACTCACTTATTACATCTCTTTCTATCCAGTTTTGTCACAATCATGGAACAGCTGACGTTGGAAGGGACCTCTGAAAATCATATACTCCAACACTCCTACTGAAGCAGGGAAACATGGAGGCTTGTGGGGGGTTGTGAAAATTCCTTTAATGCAGTCATGTTACAGTTACAACATTCAGCAATGTTCCTGGCTTGGGATTTTTGGGCTGTGAGTACTTGAAAAAACAAACACACCAAGAAAATCTCCCAGATCCTGAAGTAGCGTTGTGACACATGAACAGGCCACAATACTTAGCATTTCCAGGTAAAACTGGGAAACATAAAAGGAACCCAATTGCCAGAAAGAGTTGTAGTTTTTACAAGGTTTTCAACAACTAAGTATTAATAGAAAAGCCCGATGTAGTCTTGCTCATTTAAATGGTTTGTGAGAAATCGCAGCCTACGTGTTGTTGCTCTATCACACAACCTTTCCTGATATTGCTATTCTCTGAACTTCCCACAGAGTGAGGTTGAATAGTCACACCTTCCATGTTTACAGGTGTCCACGGGAGCTGCAGACTGACCATGCTGCAGGGCAGGGACCTGGGAACCACCCCTAAACCCCTCAGAAGGGAGGCATTAGTGTACTCCAGCGAGCTGCTTAGTGGGCATCTTGGGCCCAGAGAGTTTTTCACTGTGGATATGGTGCTGTCTAAGAGTGAATAAAGGCCTCTGGACTCCAGCCAAAGTATTCCCACAATGTTTCACTGATCCATGTGCATGGTCTGGTTTTGGTCAGTAAGTCCAGGACTCCAGAGCCACTGTCCTCTCTTCTTTTTAACTGAACTCTGTGTTCCTATAGCCTGGTATGTATATATGTCTGTATAATCTGCATTTATTTTGTTCTAAGTGTTTTACCTTTCCTACTCTAGGCAATATAGTTGACTGCAAAAAGAGCAATGTTGACTGCAAAAAGACCTCTGCCAATGATGTCTTCTGGTGTAACAAACAGAGCAAACATGACAACAAAAGTAACACAAAACAACACAAAATACATATACATATATATGTATGTATGTATGTAATGAAAACAGATGGTTGTTGCTGTGCTGGGAAGGGCAGTATTGTATAAGCAACCGTAAGTGTGGGGGCTGCTTTTCATTCTCCTAATCCTTCCTTGACATCCTTGGTCTGTTGCCTGCCAACTAATCTCCCTCATGCATAAACTATTAACCAGCAGCTCTGGCATTAATCGTGCACTTGATTGTCTTTATCTAGGCACTATTTTCATTTGAAAACAGTTTACATAAGAAACACATTCGTAGCAGAATTGCTAAAAAAGACTGTAGTTTTTCAAATAGGCATCAGAGCATTGGTATGGTGATTTCCTTGCATGGTAATAATGTCAGAAGTCAGGTTTGTGAAGAAAGCATTCTCCATTTCTGAGATTTAATTCTCTAAGTGCTTAATAAAGAAAGGAATGTAACAGAGGGACAAAAATAATTTCAGATACTAAATTTTTTAGCAACTTTCCATGTGACTCCATTATCTCTCTACTCCCCCTCTAACTGACAGGATTTTCTTTTTCTTTTGGCTTTCTCTTGGATGGGGGGTAAACAGTGCCAGCAGTAGAATTTCTCTTTTTATCCACAAAAATTTACAACACAGGTAATGGCATGTTTTCAACCCACCCAGTCCTGTCAAGTCAGGCTGTTCATTTAAGTGGTGTCTGCCCAAAAAAGGTCAGGCAGCAGAAACCTGATCATTAAATTTTTTAAAAAAAGTTGCCATGTGGAATAAGTGCCATCAGTGTCATTTATGTCAGTTAGAGTTTGGGATAAGGAATTATTAGCTTTCTTGTTTTGATTCTGAAGTTAAATTGTTTCGGTTCCCCTAGACAAGAACTTCAGTGGACCTTGCAAACTACCAGAGAAGTTCTAGTGAGGTATTTAACTCATGGGCTTAAACACATCTGCAGCTAAGCAGTGAAGGTTAGCTACATAAACATGGGTTGAGGGTTTGGATTTACCTGAAGAATTATAATTATCCTAGGATTATTCAGCAGTCTCTGGATTATTAGAGAAATCTTTCAATCCCCTATTACTCAAGACTTGGTCTAAGAGATCAAGGGTTGAGCAGATGTTTGATTGAATGGGATAATAATTTAAGTAGGTCTGACCTCTCTTTGAGCTAGAAAAGCTGCAGTTGAACTCTAAACTGAGATAAAATTTTCTTTCTCAACGCTTTCACGAAGGGCTTGTTTTTGCAGCAGTACCATGCCATTCTACAATTTCACAAGTGCTGACCTCAAACACTGAATGCAGTTCTTATTTCCCCATCTCAGAAAAAGAATGATTACAAAAGATTCTATAGACAGACAAGGACGATCAAAGCTATTTCACAACTTTCCCAGAAATGAAAAAGTTGTATCAAAATTCTTCTGACTAAAGGGAACTGAAAGGTGATACATTATGGGTCTACAAAATTAGAAAAGGAAAGGAAATAATTATTCCCTATTTCCATACCTGTAGTGATATGAGGGGAGCATCAAATAAAAGAGATGTGCCGCTTCTAAAACAAAAGGAAACACACATATGCTATGAAAGCTCTTGCTATAGATATTGCAGATGTTAAGAGATTGTGTGAGTTTACTCAGCCACAGTGGGGATGGGGATGAGGGGTGGGGAACAAACAAACAAAAAACCAAGAGAATATACATTATTTGAGGGCTATTAAATGTAGGCACATTTTTATCATAAGCTTGTCCCAGTTCTTCACTACAAGTCTAAAAGTTGTTTACGTCCAGTCCATTGCAAGTACTGGGCATGCAGGATCAGGATCTGGAGGTGAAGCTCTAGCTCTGGTAGTGAGTTTTCCAAATAATGAGGTTACTGAAATTTGTCATTACAGAAGCACAGAATGCATAAAGTTGGAAGAGACCACAGACTATTGTCTGGTCCAACCTCCCTTCCTGCTCAAGAAGGGTCATCCTAGAACACAAGAATGATGGGATCATGTCCAGCTGTTTCTTGAATATCTCCAGTGAGGGAGACTCCATAACCTCTCTGGGCAATCTGTTCCAGTGAACTGCCTGTGAATCAATTTCTTCCCATTACCTCTTGTCCTATTGCTGGCAACACCAAGAAGAGCCTGGATCCAGCCTCTTGACACCCTCCCTTCAAACACTTGTATACATTGATGAAGTTCCCTCTCAGTCATCTCTCCTTGAGACTGAACAGACTCACCACTTGCAGCCTTTCCTCATAAGAGAGATACCTTTAGTCATCTTTGTAGCCCTTCACTGGATCAGCTCCATGAACTCCACGTCCCTCTAGCACTGGGGAGCCTAGAACTGGACACAGCACTCCATATGCAGCCTCACCAGGGCTGAGTAGAGGAGCAGGATCCTTGATCTGCTGGGAATGCTCTTCCTATCATACAGCAGGATTCTGTTGGCCTTTTTGGCCACAAAGGCAGACTCACTGCTGGCTCTTGGACAGCTTCTTGTCTGCCAGCACACCAGCTTGTTTTTCACCAAGACCCCCAGGTCCTTCTCTGCAGAGCTGCTTCCCAGCAGATCAGCCTGTGCTGGTGCAGGGGATTGTTATTCCCTGGGTGCAGGGTGCTGTGTTTGCCTTTGTTGAATTTCAGATGGTTCCTGTCTGGCCATCTCTCCTCCTGGTTGAGGTCCTTCTGAAGGGCTGCACAGCACTCTGGGATACTGGACACTCCTCCCAGCTTTATGTGGTCAGGTAACTTGCTGGGGAGGCATCTGCCCCTTCAACCAAGTCATTGATGAATAAGTGAAACAATACTGAGCCCAGTATTGAACTTTGCAGCACATCACTGGTGACAGGCCTCCAACTAGATGCTGTGACACTAATTATGACCCCCTGGAATCTGCCATTCAGGTAGTTCTTCAGAGTTTTTGTAATGTTTTCAGTATTGCAGTGTGACGGGAAACTGCATATTCAGAGATCTGCATTTTAATAAGCATCCATTAAGTGTATATCCATTAGCTACATTAAAGACAGAGGAGTAACCACCTACCAGTGTAAAAATGACAAAACATAAACCAAATGGAAAACAGTGATTTGAATGTTTCAGTTCGAATCACTGAATCTAACTTTCTTGGTATCTTACTAGGGAGACAGAAATTAAAGAGCAGCAGATGAAAAATTATGAATACTCTTGCTCTCCTTAGAAAACAGGCCATGAACAGGGTCCTGCTTCTGGGTTTCAACTGATTGTCTCTGACAAGCTAAAATGATGGTTTAGGGCCAAAGTCCAGCCAGTCATACCAGTCAGGAGCAAAACCTAAGCTATTGCCCAGGTCTGATGCCCATACAGAAGCCGCAGAAATAGAGTTGGAGAGAAAGATTCTTACTACACAGAGCTGGTACCTATTCAGAAAAACCCACAGGTAAACTTAAATGGACTCCTGAGGCCATGGGCAGAAAGTGTGTGTGTGTGTCTCAGGTGAGGCTGCTTAGGGAAATGGAAGCCAGTTTGTGCAGCCAGGGCCTGGATAGAGTCTAGGAAAACATCCAGCAGGAGGGAGCTAAGCCAATGTGTTTGGTTTGACAACCTCTGCTTTGTACAGGAAGTCAGAGGGAGGTTTTTTAGTCTCACTGACTAATCCCTGCCCATCTTATAATATTTATATACTCCAAACAAGCAGGCACTCCTTTAAACTTAAAAAAAGGTCAAGTTTTGTCCTGCTGAGGTCAGTAATAAAATTCCAGTTGATTTCAGTTGGGTCAAGACTTTACCTTGCTGTTTCTTTTCCTGAGATGCTGTTTTGAAGTCCAACATGGTAATAAAAATAATTAGAGGAAATGCCACAGACTCTCTTTTTCCAAGACTTTTCTGGAAATCACAGACATCCCTCTATATGAGTGCACTTTATACTACCAAGTTTGACCCTTGTGTCAGGCTAATGCCTTTCTGATTAAGAGTCAGATAAACCTGCTCCAGAGTTCATCAATATAACTCCCTTTTGGCCAGAGGTCCAGGTCAGTGATGCATGCATGAAATATGCCCCTCCTCCTGACCTGCTGATGGAGAAGTGTTGTGCTACTGTAAGGCTTGCTGCTCTGAGTTAAAGACAACCTAACAGATGAACCAGAAGTGAAGTCCTTGCCAGGGTAATTCTTTATGCCCAAATTGTTTGACCATTTTCACAGTAGATTTTTACTGCCAGTACTTTTACCCCACATGTTTCTGATGAATACTGTTAGTGTCTTCTTGTCATAGACCCAGAGATTTCTGTTTGTTTATTTTTGCTTGAGAAGAATAAATAAACTGGGTCAGTGTGACTCGTAACATGCCAAGAGTTTAAACACATGAAATGTTGAAGTTAATGCTTTCAGTGTTTTTCTTCCCTGAGGATCCTCATTGTTCAGTGTTTGGCAAATAACTTTTCCAAAGATTATATTCTTCTCTGCTTTCAGTGAGTTTACTGAGGCAGTCAGAAGTATGTGGACATCCATCTTTTAGCTAGGAACTATGGAAATGACACAATACATGGGATTTAGGTGTCGGCCTAAACTTGCCAGTGAATGCGTATGTACACTAGCTGTTTAGTCCACAAACTTGTAACTCCATAGGGAACTCTTCAACTCACTGTCCAGTACAGATGGGATTCCCTTGCCTAATCATGTACATCTACTGACATTTTTGATGCTCCAGGATATTTCACCTGGCTACCATTTGCTGCTCTTGAAGGGTAAAGATTTTCTGTAGGTCTTGGGCCCAGCCTCCCTTGGTTCTGTCCTAAGTATCCTAGAGCTCTCAACATCTGTCTTTAGGAGAGTGAATGCCTCTTTTGTTTATTTATCTTAGGATAAGGTGAAATTCTCTCCTGGCTTCATCGACTGTATTGACCAGGTCTCCATTGATTACTCTGAAAGTTTAAGATGACCTTGGCTACCAAAGTAGACAGTTAAATTCTGGTGACTTTCTGTCTGAAACCTACTCCTTGTACCCCTAAATAAAAGGTCCCAAGTCTTCAGGATTACAATCAGTATTTCTCAACATACCCTGGTTTAAAGAATTATTATTTATTAAAGTTTATAAAATGTTGCCCTTTTATAAACACAGCATGCAGTGGTGCTGGTGTTCTCATATGAGGCCTTAAAGGGAATTTAAGATGTGGAAGAACTTGTACCGACAAAACACAACAGAGATCAATTTAATATTTTGTGAGTTTTCCTCTAAAACAAACTTAGGAGGTTTTGTTCACGTGTTTGTCAATTTGCTCAATAGTAGCCTTTGACACCTCTTGTGTCCCTGCCAGAAGTTAGTATTTTTTTCTAATTGGGATTATCTGTTAATTCAATCATTACCTTTGCTTATAAGTGGCAAAACCTCACTGAGCCTTAATTTTGCTGAAAAGCCTTATGATATGACCTTATGACATATATTATTCAGAATTTGTACAGTATTTTGCAGTGTCTTCATAGTAGCAGCCTCATGTTAATAGACATCGCTACTCCTTTGGAGGTATAACTCTGTCAGTGTGTTGCTCCGTAGAGTTTATTTGTACTAATTTGTGAAGTGCTGAGGAATTAATAATAGTTGTACAATCTCTGTAGGTATTATATGGTGTTCAGCTCTGAAACTTAAGGAATTAACAAATTGGGATAGAACAAATGAAAAATTCCTTTCCTGTTTTCCACTGAGAAGACATGAATCATGACCATAAAAGGGACACATAATTACATTAATAATCTCTTCCACAGACTACCTAATAGCTTCGTTAATAAATAGCAAACCAGGTTTATATTTATATGCTATTGTTATTCTATAGATCAACAGAGCTTTGCAATCTTGCAAAGGAGACCTCAGCTTTTAGGTTTTTACCTTTATTTTGTTTTTCCCCTAATAAGAAGAGTTGACGTACAGGCAGCAAACCTCCATTGTATATGTATTTGATATGAGAATTATATTTTTTTTTTAAATATGCATGCTACTGCACTTCATGGTTTGGAAAATGACATATGATATCATATCAAAGATCTCACAGCAGTGCATGTACCCAGGGGACAGACTCTAAGCTATGGTGTGTAAACTTAATTTGATCATTTCCTGACTTAACCTGGCTGATGCTAACACATTCACTTTCTCATGATGTTAATATTTATAGAGAGCATGTGTAAACACAGACTATATTTCATTCAATTTTTGTTTTAATTATTTTCTATTCTAGTGCATCTGTTTCTACTGGAATCATTCTGTCATAATTGATTAATGTTAAAAAATATAAATACCTAATTTTACTTAAGAAAAATATTCCATTAAGAAATCTAATCTTTGCTTATACCCTGAAGGCTTACTAAGCTATTCCAATAACTGTATGAAAGGTGCTTGTTTGCATGCATTTGGGGGAGGCAGCAGTGGAAGTATTTGCAGATATCAGCTCCTGTGGTAGCCTTTTGGTAGTCTTTTAAAACTGAAATTTATTTGACTTCCAAGTAAAGAGAGGCACTGTTTATTGCTGTTGGTGCTGTATGACACCTGGAATATTTAGTATGTTTTTTACCAATTTTGCATTCCATTTTTGCCTGTACAGCAATGAGCTAGTCAGAACTACTCCAACCATTTTAATGCTGCACTAACTATTGGAAAGGGTATTGCATGCTCTCTGCTCCCATCTTGAGCTCCAGGGAGGAATTTCCAGAAGAAAAGAAAATTCAGGCTTAATTTTCTATCTGGTTTTGTCTGCTTTCTCTGCTTCCTTTTTTGACACAGGTCTAATCCTACTTGAGCTTTATGCCAAACATCTGATAGAAGATATTAGACTTTCCTATCGTTTTATGAGTAAAAGTTTTGTAATTGTTTTCCTATGCAATTGGTAGGACCAGCAGAAGTGAGTGGGAGATACACACCTAGTATCCAAACAAGTCTTGCATTATTCCTCATGCAAGAACTGGAATAGCCCTCTGATGTCACTGGACTTCAGCCACTTGAGCAAAACCTAGTCTTTTGGTGACCAAGGTAGCCCTTTGGTGGTACATGTAGTTTCTTCTTAACTTCTTAGAGAATTCACTTTGAAGCACAGGACAGCAAATTCTAACCCTAATATGTTTTATTAGAGTTTTTGACAGGAATTGTGAAGGGGTAATATCAAAAGCTGTGATTCAGATGGTGAGGGTTCATTCTTGTGTAGTACGGTTGAGTTGGAAGAGCAAAGCACATGGAAAAGTTTTTCTTTTGGGTAGTAGCATGGGTAAGTCCCCCCCTGGCCCTCAGCCTCTTCTACCTTTCAAACTGATGTTCTTTCTTAACTCCATGCAGAAGCATGTGCTTTGCTAAGTTGAGCAATGGATTTAAATGTTCAGTGGCATTGCACTCTAAAAGAGCAACTTAACTTCTATATGAAATAAAAAAGAAAGGGTGGATTTTTTTCAAAGCAGGAATGGTTAACTGGAAAAACACAGCACCACAGGATCTCTATATGTGCAAGGTCTTTAATGACCCCTAACTTTTAAAAATTTGTCAGACATAAAAGCAGTACTAATCCGATTAGTAACTGTGATTGAGTAAATCTACTGTAAAAATGGACCGTGCCCTGTTTTGAACATGATACCATGCTGGTCATTTGAGAACTGCCACTGTGAAACATAAAAGTCTCTTTGATGGAATATTTATTTCATGAGTTGGAAAAAAGAGATAATATAGTATTGTTTGTTTTCAAAAATCACTTGTAAAATTTTATTAGACAAGGAGCCAATATGCAAAGCAATGAAGAAAAGACATTCTATTCAGTAAGAGAGAGATGAAAGCTCATCAGAGTCCTCAGAAATCAAGTGGTTAGGTCCAAGAATTGCTCATTCTAATTCTTTTTATGCAGCACCCCATAGGAATAAAAAGAAGGCAAGCATTTTGGAAAACAGTATTTCCTAAGCTGAAAAAGTCAGCAGTCTGTTGTGTGGCCTTGGAAACTCTCATTGGGCTTTCTATCTACCCTCCAGAATATTTCTGCATGTCACTTTGGCAGACACAGATGCTAATTTTAAAGCAGAGAAGTGTCTTCATTCCTTTGGGCTCACATGAACTGCAATTAGTCTTATTACAAAATGCCAAAAAATCTCTGGCAGCTAAAATAAAGTCCAGGGAAATGTCCACACCACTGATGAATGAGTTCCTTGAAAAGCAGTAGGGGTGGGCACGAGCCACAGCATTTGGATCTTGATCCACATCTGGAAAACCTAAGGACTGTGCTTTAGCTTGTCCCACTATATATATATATATATATATGGAGATCAGCAGCAGCATTTGTATCCTGATTTCATTGACTTTATTTTAAGTACAGGCATATGTACAAACACACGTTTTACAATTGTTATCCACACTTCAAATAGATCAATACACAATGTTGCATATCTAAAATCTCATATTGCATTTACCCACATTTAGAAGTATTTAATTTCTGGTCAGAGTATCTAAGAGATTGTCTTGAGTCAGGAATGCTTGACCAGACTCTCTTGCTCCAACACTAATGCTCTATTTACCTAATTAAATATTAGCTCAAGCTCTTTGTGTGTCAGAACATGCCAGCTATTGAAAGGAAAAGAAGCCTACTTTCCTAAGCCAGAATATGCATTTTTCAGACATGGGATCTAATTTACCAGCTCAGCTGAAAAGCTTTTAATTTTTTAAAAGAAAAATTAATTCAGCTTGTAATGAAGGGCTTTCATTTTGTTCACCAAAGTGAAAAAAAATATCATTTTCAGGATATATGGAAATCTGAATGTCTCTTGCTTCATGTTCAGTTTGACTGCATTTTTGTACAGAGGAAACATTTTAGACTGTATGAACAAGAAACAATCAGGACATTGCTCCTGCCTGAAAATATAATGTTCTTCTGGATCCAGGCACCTATTGAGCACTTGTGGGAGAAATTCCAGGTGAAAAGTCCTGACACTTTGGTTGGGGCAGAAGGGGAAGTCCTGAGCACTGGCAGTGTTAACAAACGAGGCTTTAAACTCTGGCTGTGGGACAGCCCTCTACAACGACTTTTGCTGAACACTTGCTGTTAAATCTGCATTTCTTTGAAGAAAGTTTGTGAACTTAAAACTGGTTGAACATTTTTGGTTGATACTCTTGCAGTAAATATAGATAAATTAATATTTCCCCTCCATAAGCTGTGCTCTGTTCATTGAGGAGAAAGAAAGAGAAAAAGAAAGAAAGAAAGATATTTTCAACCATTGTAACCTCTGATTCAAGCTCTTCATTATTGTATGTACATACATGTGTACATGTGTTTTAATATGGATAGATGCATACTTATATTTTAAAGATCTTTCCATAGACCATGACTTATAAAAACAGATCAGTAAAAATTAAATAAGATGCTAAAAAATACTTCATCTAGGCTGGGGTAAGATTTCTGGAGTGTAAAGATCAGTATTTTGTTCCAACCCTAACAACCTACATCTGTGCCATACTTTTTTTCCTATTTTAATTCTTAACTGAATTTTTGCCAACAGTTCAACAGGTGCAAACTCTAAAAACGAATCACTGAAATGGCTTATTTTAATAGTTTTCATCAACAGATCCTGCTGTAATAGAGGGACTGTAGAGACGCTCAGCTTATGAATATGAAGTAGGGTAAAAAGCAATTTCCTAGGCTTGAAAAAATGGGTCACAAAAAGGAAGATGAGTGCCTGGAAGGGTTAGCACACTGCTCCTCAAGACCACAAATAAAGGTCCAGTACAATTACTTTCTTTTAAGCATTGTGTGATTCACTCTGTACAAAAACCCCAAAGGTAACAGTGACCATTGCACACAACTATTATGATTCTAAAATGAATTTTTGGTCTCCAGAAAATTAATTTATGATACAAATTCTCTATAAAGCAATTATATACATGCACAAAGACAAGGAGTAATAAATATTTAATATTTTAGTGCAGGGTAACTAAGGTGGAGTCAAAGCTGGGAATCATAAGGACACAGCAAAATAGTCATGGTAATTTCTGATCTCCGTGAAACATTATATACTAAAAAAGGGGGGCACAAATCAGGACTGTTAAAACACACTATGGATTTTTTCACCAACCTCTTATTTCCTGACACAAACTGAACTTGATCCACTGTTTTTTACACTTTCATCGTACTTATTCCAGTATATTTCAAAATCAGACTATTTGCTAGAAAAGGATCTCTTTGTATTGAAATGCAGGAATTGCATATTTTCATCCTTCTGAACTAAAAAATCCCAAATGTATGGTGTCCCAGGATGCTTGCTAGGGATGATGGTTTGTGTACAACAAGCAATAAACAACTCTTTATTTCTTTTCTAAACAGTTTTATAAATAGAGCTCATTTACAATCTCATAAACTTCATTCTATCCTGAGGCCTTTCTGCAGAGCTTCATTTACACACGCACAAATTGAGCATTTAAGAGGTTTACTTTAGTTTGATAATGATCTACCAGGACTGATTATATACATATAAAAATTTGGTCTCTAGTACAAGTATTCTTTCACATAAACAAAGCATCACCTCATTTCACTGTGGTCTCATTTCTGGATGGGCTATCAAGTTCATAACATTACTCCAGGGCAAAGTGCCTTGCTCTTGTAACACGGTGCTTTGGAGCTTGTACTCTTTCAAAAATACAGAGTACAGGTCTTCAGCATTTTTGTGGAAGATCCTTCTTAACAGAGGCCATAGTTGAAATCAGGTGATATTTTATGTGCACGTATATGATTTTATATGAAGTATGTATATGTGCATATGTGGAGTGGGGAGAAACAGAGTTGAAAGGACGGCATTAGTAGTAGGGACTTACACTATCCTTGTCACTTAGAAAGGACATTCAGCTTGTCACTGGTTATTATCTAAGCTTCTTTGTTTTCAAGTTGTAAAATACCTCAAATAGCAATTCCTGATCCCTTGCCCACATTCTTTTCTTTCAAATTCCTTCCTAGACTTCTGCCTTACAAAGTGTTATGCATCTTCCTGACCTTCCACATGCAACAAATGGCAATCCCTCTGGTGTGACCCCAGATTTATGACAGTGGCTTGGAAGGTGCCCTGCACAGAGCTGTGGAGTGAGTGGCTGTGGTCACTGCTGGAGAACTGCTATTCCTCAGCAGGATGAGTTGGGCTGGGGAGAGAAACCGGGGATGAATAGATTGAGAACAATTCAGGTTTCTGCTTTACACCAGTATCTGAGGTTGTACATGAAGACAGCAAAGAGGAGGTAAGGGGAACATGTCAAATAGGAATAAATATATTCCAGACACTGCATCTGCTGTCACAGCTCATGCTGCCACACAGAAAAAGGCTGTTATGGTGGTGGTGGCTTAAATTGGCTGGAAGAAGTCCAAGAGAGCAGGGAAATTTTCTGGGGAAGAGATGAAATGCTGCAAGGAAGAAAGGAGAAGAACTTCTGGAAAATCTTTCTCACCTGAAAAATATGACAAATATCACTTTATTGCTGAAATTCTCTGTGATCAGTGTCCCAAAGCTATTCTTCAGCAAAAGAACAAAAGAAAAGTCTGGTCACCTGCCAGTACCCGGTGGACTTGACAACTTTATCAACCAGTCAAACAATGGAAATATTAATTTCTCTTTAAACAATGCCTGACTTCTTTAATATAGACTGGCAGTGCAATATCAGCAACATATGAAGTACCAAAGAAGATTAATGCTATGTTCCATCCTCTCAAGTGAAAACAGAAATGAGCATGTTAACCTCATATTAATGAGCATTTTTCTCATCCCTCTGTGACTGTCAGCAGAGAAGATTCCAGTGACTGGTTTTCCTCTGCAGAGTCCATGACACCAGCTATAGCAGGAAAGACCAGAGAAAGCACATAACAATTTTAGATTTTACACTGAATCCAGATTATATTTCAAGCCCTAACTAACTTTTTAACCAAGCTTTTTGCACAGAATTTATTTCAGGTATGATACTGTACATTTCTGGTGCTGCAAGGCATCCACAAAAGTATTTCCTGATTTGGTTAGTCCATGAGTATGTGATCATATGTATTTATAACAGCACAGATAATTATGGCTAAGAATATGGAGAAAAAAAAAAAGCGCAAAAATAATTTAAAAATCTTATCTAGATTCACTTATCTTTTTGGTCTGAAGGACTTTATTTCAGGCAGGCAGGCATTCTGAGAGAAGACTGCAATGGCTAATTGCCAAAAAATATCCCATTCTTTGTTAACTGAGTTCTATAATATCCTCACATGTAATGTCAAGGACTGAGTCAGTCCTTGCATTCGGTTAGTTCCCACACTTGAAATGAACACCTTCTGAAGAAAGCTGTAGTTCACTGCTGCCAAAGGAGTGACATGGATACAGACAACAATAGGGTTCCACTACAGATAAATATGTGCTTGAGGCCCAGCATTGCTTTCTGATGAATACACAGTGATCATTAGCTCTAAATATCACTAAGTATTGTCTACACTAAGTGTCTTCTTATTTCTGAGAGAGACTATTTACAAATGCATGCAGTGACAGGACAAATGGTCAATGGCTTCAAACTGGAAGAGGGCAGGTTTATATTAGACGTTAGAAAACAATTCTTTACTCTGAGGGTGGTGAGGCACCCAAACGTTGCCTAGAGAAGTTGTGGATGCCCCATCCCTGGAAGTGTTCAAGACCAGGTTGGATGGGGCCCTGGGCAACTTGTTAGTGGAAGGTTTCCTGCCCATGGCATGGGGTTTGGAACTAGATGATCTCTATGGTCCCTTTTAACCCAAAATGATTATGATTCTTATATGCTGAAATCCAAGCTGATCACCAGTTCAAACATGGGAAAGCCTTTCTCACAGCATTTTTTTTTTTTGCTGGAGGATAATGTCAGAAGAAATAGGGGAAGTTTTTATATTTTCTTTTTTCTTTTTTCTTTGCATAATAATCACTGTTTTTTTTGGTTATTCTGTATTGCTGAAGGTACTGTCTGGCCTCTTGGAGTATTGATAAGGAAGCATAGTCTAACTGCTTGCAGCACTGAAACAAGGGGAGCAGAGAATAACAAAAAGAGAAAAACTGAAAGTTGGCCAACACTGAAGTTAAAGACATCTCCTCAGCACTTAACACAGAGCATATAATTGACAAAAGCCTATAAACCCAGGTATTGACCTCATTTTGTGGTTACAATCTGTAAATTTAACCCTGGTGGTCAGTGGGACCCTCTGTCCATAAACCAGCATTATCTTAACTTCTCTCCTGGTCCAGCCGATTTGTTCTGGCACGTTTGCCCTCGGAGGCCAGAGGCTGCCCTGGCTTTCCTTGATGCTTGGTGCTGCTGGGCCTGCAGTGGGCTCCATGCCGGTGTCCCCAGGGAAGGAAGGACAACGACGGGGACCCCGCGGGCCCCGAGCTCTCCCCCTCAGAGCCCACCAGCGCGGCCGGCAGGTGGCGCTGTCTCCCCGCGGAAGCGCCGCCTGCCCGCGCCCTTCCCGGGGAATCGGGCGGGATAAAGCGGGCTGTTGGGGAAAATTCGTCACTCTGAGCCTGGGGAGGCACCGCAACGAGCTATCCCGAGAACCTGTGCATGCCCCATCCCTTGCAGTGCTCGAGGCCAGTTTGGATGGACTCTGGGCAACCTGGTCTGCTGGAAGATATCCCTGTCCATGACAGAGGATTTGAGCGAGGTGATCTTTAAGGTCCCTTCCGACCCAAACAAGTCTGTGATCCTATGGAGCAGATTATTTTTTATGAATATATTTTATACTTTAGCAGCTGATGCAGATGCTCACCCATCAGACTGAATCTAACAATACTGATCAACAAAGAGCTTTTCAAGAAATATGTAGACATCTCTTACAAAAATGCTCACTAGGCAGATGTGAGAAAGCAGAAGACTATTTTTTACAGAAATCATGTCTACTGCAGCAACATTTTCATATTTCTGGAAATTGTTACTTGACACTTTAAAGAAGAAACAAAACAAAACAAAAAAACCTTGGCAATCTTAAAACATTCCAATTTTCAAAACTAAAATATTCAGCATTTTCTGAAAAATCAAGCATATGATGTTTCATACTGGGAACCCCAAATTACTGGTTACTTCTAAAAAACTAAGCCTATAAGTGCTGAACTTCTAACTGCCTCTCTATTCACTGATAAAAATAAAGTAGCTCATATTGCCATCTGAAATATTTTGGCCTTTGGAGCAGACACAGGTCTGCTCTCTCATGAGATCATGGCTAAGTCAACTGAATTTATTCAAACTTTTGGTTTTTCACTGGCTGAGCCTCAAAGGACCTGTGTTTACCTTCAGCTGTTAACAGCTACCCAACTGGAGAGCAACATGAGAAATGATGCTCAGTGCTTGGTTTCAGAGTTAAACACCTTCACAGCTTGAGGAGGAAGAAGAAAAGAAAGGTGATTTGGGCATGGGTTTGCTTCATCGCTTTGTACTCAATGGGCCCCACTGAGATTTTTGGATCTGGACCCAAGCATCAATGAAACACAGGAGCTTTAATATCCAGGCTCCCAATTTGGTTTGGATCTACTTCTGTGCTTGGAACTGTTTGTGTGTTTACTTGAAGATTGTCCAACTTGTCCACACTTTTTGAATCTAGAAAACTGAGCTGAAAATATGATTGTCTCTTTTGTGTTAGAATTTCAGTTCCCAACAGAAACAAGAAATGAAGTCTGCATGTTTCAAAACTTCGGGCACTTCAGCTGACAATTAGAGTTGGTTGGTAGCAAGGACAAAGAGGTGCAAATGTGAGCCTGCCTGAATGGTCACGCCTGTCACCTCCTTTCTTTCCTAGACTCGGAATACAAATAGTGTGAGATGTTCTTCTAGGAAAAAAATTTTTAGAGAGGACAGTGTTAAGGCAACACATCCCCATATATGCTTCAGTCAGAAACAGACTTCTCTACTCCTTGATTCTCACATAATTTCCATTTTGAACAAGAAAGTTAAATGAAACAGAAAATGGTTACATGTGCCTCTAGTTTTCTGCAGTTCTAGGCGTTTGAAACATACTGCCACTGGCTTCAGAGCAGTTTTGAATTTTTTTTTTTATTTAAAATTACCTGAATTTTAATGCATTGTTTATTCATCTTCCACCACTTAAATGTACATTTAACTAAATTGCAATTAATCATAATTAATCATAATTAATTATAATTAGTTGTAACTAATTGTACATAAAAATACAATTAAGTAAAAATAATCAGAGCATCTGCACTGGTCCATATTTTCATAATCATTTCATAACTACACATTATTTTTATTTGAATTCTTACTCTCTGTTATTTTTCGTATCATGATCGTGCTCATAATCAATGAAACATGATTTTGAAAGTATCTGGTAGTCTGATATTATTTGAATGTTTAATTAAAATCTAGCTGTAGTCATTGTGTGATTCCATGTTGCCCATGTCATTTCACTTCCTACTTACTCCAAATTTTCCCAATTTATTACAAGCCTATGTGTGTCCACATCTCCATTTAAATCTACTTTTAGCAATGGGAATCCACTGTGCTCACTTAAAATTGCACTGAAGCAAATATTTGTACAATGGGAATCTGAAGTCTGTGCAGGTTTTCCTTACGTAGTTTATAAAGTAAGTTAGGGATGAAAAGTGAAAACTCAATGTTTATATTGTACTAAGAAAACCATATGTATCAGGTGGACTGTAGGCACATGCTGGGGGGGGCAATGACATACACAGATGTCACTTATAGTCATGACATTGTCATTTTTTGGGTACCTGTGTTCAGCAGCTGAATGCAAAGTTGATTTTAAAAAAGCCTTCTGGAATTAAATCTGTGTAGTGAGTCTCTGCAGACAGCAATCTGCCCTTTCTGGTGTCAAAAGAGCGGGTAGTTTAGCATCTTTCTCTTCAACATGCAGAATAAGTACTCAAAAGTTTTCTGGGAACTTTTCCATGTTACTGATGCTACATACCTCTCACAAAGTAGTTGAATGATGACTATAATAAGTCAAAGATAGTAGCTAGAAATGTAAGAAACAGGGTCACAGCTTATTTCTCTTCTAAAACAGAATAAATTGCTTGACACTTCAGGATGAAGAGCTTTAAATTTGCAGAGTGGATTTGCTTGGGCTGACAGCCTTTGAAGAGCTTGACCTGTAACTTGTATGCTCCTGTTCCACTGCCAGCCCAGCCCCATAACTCACCCCGAGAGAGAGCGACAGCCTCACTCACCTATAAAATTATGTCCTCTCCTCACTAGTGAGCTCAGGATTAGTCTTCCTGAAACTGCTAACTGAGTTTTGAAGGTATCACATGGCTTCCTGGGACAGCAGTGGTGATGTTTGTGGAACCATTCTCTGTCTCAAGGCTAATCTCCAGGGTAATTTAGATTAACCTTACAGATCTCTGGAAACCCCATTCTCCATGATGGACTATCCCTCTTATATTCAGCCTCAATCTTAAGGGTTTAACCCAAGCTGACATCATGATGTTATATCAAAAGCCTTAAACTGATATATATCTAAATAACCTTCCAACCTTCCTTGATTATGCTTTACCTTTTGCTTTAAAGTATCTTCACCCCCTCACATAAACACTGTATCTACTGTGAATAATGTTAACCAGAGAAAGCAGGACATTTTGACATCTTCTTGTGTTTACTTTGTCACAAGACAGATCGCTGTGGCAAATAGATGTATCAAAGAACTCCCCCTCCTTGTGTTTGGGGAGGTTTTGAAATCAATCAGCCCAGGGTGGGAAAGAAGCAGAGGTTTTACCTTAGCAAAGGTACCTCAGGGGCAGGCTCTGGCTTCTGGCATGAAAAACCAAATTATTCTCTGATAGTAAAAGTATTTATGGTCACCATTACAACTTCAGCTGTGGAGTACATGTCTAAAAGCCATTAGAGGCATAGAGAAACATGAACTAAAAGTGCAATTCCAGTCCAAAGCTGGAGTAAAAGAAATAAATCATGCTTTGTAGAAATATTAAAAAAAACTAACTTGTCAAAAATTAATGCGAAGAGGTTTTTTTTCTTTAATGTTCTTTTGGAAAGGTGCTTTGCTGCTGGGAGTTTATGTCCCAGGGGTTTTTGCACAGCCGGCAGGGTAATTCTCACAGTGAGCCTCCTGTTGAGGTGGCTGCCACCCGCTGCACTGACCAGCCCTCGTGTTCCTCCCCAGCCCAAGGCATGGCAGAAAGATGCTGCAGTGAAGAAGGCCAGCAAGGTCTCAGCAGTGTTTGACCCTGGAGAGACTCTCCTTACCTATAGACTTATTTCTAATGGCTCACCTGACCTGACTTGACCTACATCACCTGAGCCTTATCACTGCGCCCTGTGTGTTCACCCAACAGGCTTAGGACAAAGAAGCCTCAACAGAGTCATTCTGCTAGTTTCTGTTATGTACATGGAAAATCTTATAATAAATAGGATGTCTTGAGGGGGAGGAAGAGACCTAGGTGAGGTATAGTCTCTTTTTAGGCAGGTGCCTCCCTCCCCTTTTCCATGCCTGTGTTTGGACTGCACTACAAAAAAGGTGAAATTGCTATGAAAATAAAAGATTACCCAACTCCTTGGCACTGTTCACGTTGCTGCTCTCCCTGCATCATGACAGAGAAGTTTTTACTTTACAATTTTGAACAGGTTGAAGACCAGGTACAGAATAAAGAAAAATTACGAACCTGAGAAAGGCAGGTCAACCATCATGTTTCCAGCAACTGTGAATGTTTTTACTTCCAACCTGTTTTTCGAGTTCTAGTGTCAATGATGGAGCAATAAAAGCAGCTGCAAAATAATTACGCAAAGAGGCCATGTGTCTTATGGTTTATGTACAAGACAGAAACTGACAGAATATTAAATACTATAACTGTCTGGGAGGCACCATCCTTGGAGGACATTTTTTTCCATTTCCATGTTGGTTATGCCCTGGGGAGTACTAATGAGATTGTTTCTCTGGTCTCTATGATTTCACAATTATGCAATCTACCTCCAGGGATATGATCTGTTGACTCAAAAAATAAAACAAAAATCTAAATAAAAGTGAGTACAAAGATATAATAGAAAAATAGATTTTAGGAGAACATGTGGAAATTTCCAAGCATTCCTACAAAGAGCACAAAACTTAGCCACACATTTCTTCTACTTAAATGTAGAGCAAAGGTGAAGTAGACAGCGATGTGATCACAAGTCCTTGTAAAGCCATTCTGGTTGTCCAATGTGGCTTTAAGCATAGCCCTCAGCTCTTTTGGTCTGTGTCCCATCCATCCCAAGGAGCACTGATCTGTGACGTATTTTATCTAGGAATCCTTTGAGCAGTAAAACTTCCCTGTGATATTATCCTTAGGCATGCCTACCATGCTTACTCACCTGAGTACTGCATCTGGACTGGTGTTAGCTGAAGCTTCCTTATCTTGCTGTGCCAATGCAAAACCACTGGCAAACTGCTCCAAGGAGCAGCTACAGATCCCTTCAAATAATTTTCTCTGAAGTTTTTCTTTTTGACCTGTTGGTAACTCTTGATCTGAAGAGCAGGAAGCCAGGTCAGGCCCTACTTTCAGCTCTTACACCTATCAGATGCTTTCAGAGCAAATGGAGATCCAGATTGCCCCCAGATTTAATGGATGTGAACAACTGCTGTCTAATTAAATATTAAATATCAACTGTTTGAGGGGCTAGGTGGTCTGCTCTTTCATTCAGACACTGGGTGTAAATAAAATGCCTTTTGAAAGTTAAAATTGCTTTGCTGCAGTGTTTCATAGACTCACTCAATATTCTGAAAGCAAGGAACACAAAAAATCATTATCTATCTCACACATACCCCAGATAATGTAAAATAAATGAAGTTTTTCAGTGTGAAATGGAATGGTAAGAGATTGGAGGAGAGTCCTCCTCGGTGTTTGTTTTCTTTTCCACATCAAAATGTGAGGTTAGTCCCAAGGGTTTTATCTACAACTGGCAAGAATCAGGCAAGAGCCCAGGATCTTGCAGTGTTCTGTTCTGGGTCTCCCAGCACAGGAAGGACATTGACCTCTTGGACTCCAAAGGAAGGCCACCAAAATCATTACAGGGATGGATCACCTCTCTCATGAGGAAAGGCTGAGAGAATTGAATTTTTCAGCCTGGAAAAACTAGCTTAGGTGTGACCTATATGTGGTCTTCTAGTACCTGAAGGGAGCCTGCAAGAAAATATGGTGAGGGACATTTTAAAAGAGCGTGTAGTGACAGAACAAGGGGGAATTGTAGCAGAGTTTTTGAAGATAGTGAATATTTGGACTGTGAGTGAATCACCTAGCCTGGGCCTCAGATGAAGGCCTGTAGGGCCTTGAAGCCTGTGACGCAGCTAGAAATTCTTAGCCAAGTGTGGCGCAGTTAGAAATTAGCAGTTAAGGTGTCGGGGAAAGATAATAAGGTTGTGAAGGTCACTGAATGGATTTGTTAGTGGGCACGTGATAGCCACCTTAAGAGTTAGTAAAACAAAGTATGATGTCGTCCTTCTCTCTGCTGTATACCAATAGAGAGCTGCTGTGAATTGTAAACTATATGGAACTGTATAAATGTAGCCATCTTAGCTGAATAAAGTGGAACGTAGCTATTAACCATAGTGGCTTGATCTGCGTTCTCTCTATACTCCAACTTCCTTTTTATCTCAGGCCAACCCTGTAATAGGGAATGGATTCAAACCAAAAGAGAGTAGGTTTAGATTAGAAATTAGGAAAAAATTCTGTACTGGGATGGTGGTGAGGCACTGGAACAAGTTGCCCAGAGAATTTATTGATGCCACATCCCTTCAAGGTAGTATGGACTCTGGGCAGCCTGGTCTAGTGAATGGTGTCACTGCCTATGGCAGAGTGTTTGGAAGTAGGTGGTCTTTAAGGTCCCCTCCAGCCCAAATCATTCTATGATTCTATGATTCCATGATTTTATGCAAGATGAATGGTCTGAACAGTCAATGAGGTTGTTTACTCATGCTTTCTTACAAAAATAGTCTTGTTTCAGAAAATGCTGACAATTTTCTTTCCCTGTGCTCAAATTCAACTCCTGACAACACAGGTACTAAAAATCAACTTAAAAGACAAAAAGTCTATTTAGTCTAGGTATGGTTATAAATAAAGTGATAAATTTGACAGCCAGTATAACTGACACAGTTTCTAACTGCACTTACAAGCATCCTTCCCACTGCCTGCCCCAGGGATCCTCACTGTGGTGCAAGTGATCTCATAACCATTTCCTTCAGTCTGTGGTGGATTTGGCCTAAATTTCAACTACATTTCTGGTTTTGTTCTGGAATCACTAAAAGTGAGTCAAGGAATCAGTTCAAATGCCATGATTTATGTGAGAGTTAAATGCCTCTGAAAGGCAGAGCAACTGCTTCTCAAGACTGGTGTTTTCCTTAAAAGTCCCAGGGAGAGTTTCATGAGAATCCAGTTACTTTAAATTTAAACTGAACCCCAACAAATTTATAGGTCCTCAAAAATTGTGAAGGAAACATTAAAAGAGAGGCTTTTTAATGGCTTAGAAGCCAAAGAACCAAATATTTAAGCCAAGGAACTGAATGTTTAGCATTTGAAAGAGGATTTAAAACCCATCGTTGCTGCTTTTAAGATAATGATTTATGAAGGATTGCTTTGGTCATGCTGAACAAAGCCCTGAACCCTGAGGCTGTATATACTCTGTGCTTGCTTTGGCTTTTAGGAAACACAGTTTCACTCTGGAGTTTACAGACTCAGAGGGGTTTCATCTCATCTGACTTTGATCATTAGATAGATGTCTACGTGTAACACAGATGTCCCCATTACAGTTGTCCACCTGAATAGCTGTTGAGTGACTGCAGCCTTCTGCAGGGTAAGAAAGACCTGTTGGAAAAGTGTCCTCATTGTGTACAAGAGGAAAAGGCTCATAACAACCACCTGCAAGCTGAAGCCCTGGCACAAGGACAGAAAACAGTTAAGGTAGGATGCTGAAGGAATAGAGTCAAAGGGGCTGACAGGAGGAATGGCTTGGGTACCATGGGCTGCAAACATCCAAGGTGGGCACACGGCTTATGGGAGCCTTGGGGATAAACTGTGACAAGTGTGTGTGTTTAGGGAGGCAGTGGTCCTGAGGGCAGCCCATGGCAGGGCTTGCAGATGGGCTAGGGAATTCACTGCCTGCACTGACATAACAACTCCTCCAAGGAACAATTCCTTTTAAAATTGCAAAACCATATCCTGTATCAAGGGCAGGAAGAGCCAAAGCTGTCAGGGATGTGGAACGTATGGCAGCAACAAGCTCAATGTGGTAATGCAAAGGAGATGAGGCTCCTGAAGAGCTATTTTGTCCCCGCTGGGATGAAAAGGAGTAGTTTGGTTTGCACTGATTTCATAAAGCAGGCTCTGGGAGGGAGATTCCTGAGCTGAATCACCTGTTGTATGGTGTGTGAGTACCTCTGGGGCTTGTCAGAGGGAAATCTGAGGCATGGCAATGGATGCAGGAGTGTGGTTCTGCAACAGGACTTCCATATTTCTTAAACAGTCTGCTTGTGCAGCTGCTCTTCATTGAATGAGAAGCAAGAAGAAACCACTTGGATCAACTGCAGTCAAGGCCATGCATTTACTGTCTAGCTTTAACAGTTTAGAGCAAATGAAAAATTTGTTTTGTAAGAAACATGATTTATGTGTTGACCCAAATCACATAAAATAGTTGTGTCTGTAGTGTATGAAACAGTCCAAGCTGAAGTGGTGAATTCAGTTAGCTGTTATTTGCAGGTCATGTCATCCATGTGTTTTGAGTGCTCAGATGGCATTAAAGGCTGTAACTCTCAAAACTAAAGCAGTTCACCATAATTGATTAATCTTTTGCCGCAGACCTTTTTAAATGCTTTATTCTCTGGCTGCTATTTTTCATATTTTGTCTTCTTATTAAAATCTACAGTCATCCAATCGGCTCTCAGAGACAATGACCTATGACTCATGTAACCATTGACAGACTGTTTTGGAACAACTCACAAAAAGCTGAAATGCATTAAACTATTCAGTTAATACATAAATAGAATACAGGGTCAGTTTGCAAGCCATTTGTTAATAGACTAAAGGGATCCCTTTCCACAAAAATAATTTAAAACATGATTTAACCAGCTTCTTCCAGAACAATTAATTCTTTCCAGAGTCTTCTCTATGTGAGTTACAGATGTAAAGTCTAGTCTGGCTATAGCAGTCAAGGACAACCTTTTTGCAGGTTTTGGATCATTGCTTATTCCTCAAGTGCTTGCAGAAGCCTAGCTGGCTGTGGTAACCTGGCCTGCAGATAAGTTTGAAGAGTACCCTTTCTATTGGTTCAACGGTGGAGCTTCCTTAATTTTGAAGTATTTGGCATGTTCTGTGTACACAGGAGTTTCTGGTGAGTTGTGGTGATCCTGGTTGAGCAACTTGATAAAGTAGAGAGGAAATTCTTTATATAAATAGGTCAAATGCTGAGGCTGTGATCAAGAAGTTAGATAGACAAAGGATTGGATTTGACTGAAAGAGAATTGGAAATTATTTTCTCCGCATTTGGTTATGCTGAAAAAATCTTTTGTTGTTCTGAGTACATGCCAGATATCACTGTAGAATGGTGGAAATGCTACCTAACAGCTAAACTTCTTGGACCCCCCCATTTTCTCTGCAGTACTATTAAGATATATATCAATATATAAGTATCAAGGAAATCAGAGGCTAATTTAGTCCACTGTTCTGTTTTCAGTAGCATCAGAAGGCAGATGCTTACAGGGATGTAAGAGAACAGGGCAAATAGATAGTTCAGTGCCTGTTTGCAGCTCAAGGTCTTACTCACTTAGATAAACTATCTGGTTTTCTGACACCCCTCAATGGAGGTTTTCCCATGAGTTGTACAGTCAGGGCTTAATCCCATGTAACCTCTCAGCATCCATTGTGTTCTAGGGATTTACTAGGGATAGGGCTAAGCTTCTTTCATTAATTTTGAGTATAATTCCAGATATTTTTAATTGATGCCACAGAATTTTACTATCGTGTGTTGCACCAAGCATTTGCTTTCCATTCATCGTCATATCACACAAGATTTTGCAGATTGCCATTTTACTGCCTTGATTGCCTCTTTTTCAGACTAAGCATTTTAATCTATGCTAAAGACGTCTGATCTATCATTTATATCTTTCCATCTCAACTTCTAATATAGACATTATGTCTCATTACTGGTACGTATAGCTGAACGTGCCAAAGAACATTACTCTGTAAGTTTGAACTATTGGGTTTATCTGATAAAGCTGGCTGCCAAACCAAAAAACTTATTTGTCAGATTTGTAGATCTGGCTGTGGATCCTCAATCCTGCAATGCTCCCAGCCTCTCCACAGCAACAGAGTAGTGCAGTGCAGCCTGTGCTGGCTCCCTCTGTACCAGGTTCTTAGTGGTCACATACATTGTGCTGGCAGTGTCTTCATATGCTCTGCCACATATTTTCAAAGTATGAGCAAACATAACTTTGCACCTGCCTGTCTGTGGAATCCAAATTCTCTCCTGCCCTGTCCCAGCAGCCCCTGGGCTGGCAGAGAGCTCCAGGAACATTTCCCTGGCCACATGCTTGGGAGAAACCCATTAATATACATTATCTAGGTGTCCAGGGGGAGAAACCCCCTATTGTGCTGGGGGTCCCTTAGCTCTGCTGCCTTGGGGCTTTTCCTGAATCTGGGGGGAGCAGTTGGGCTACTGGTAGATGCAGGCTGGGGGGCTGTGGGTAATCTAAAGTGCGGATGTGATTAGATCCAAACTGCAGCACGGTTCAGAGAGGACGGATGTGACCGGATAGGTGGAATACACATGTGGCGTTATGTCACTGCCAACAGCTGGGCTTGACCTCATGGTCATAGTTTTTCATATAATTACTTAAGTTCTTTCTGGTCTTACAAGGCTTTTCTTTCAAAGGTCAATCATGTTGTCCAGATATGTTTTTCTAATGCTTTAGTATTTAATTATGATATTATAGAACCACAAAGGATGTACTACTGGATTACGTATCAACATCCATCCTAAATGATCCATACTGTATACAGCAATATATTTTGAAAGGAAATATAAGACTAAGAAAAGCAATCGGGTTTTGAAAGAAATACATTACCTTTTTGTTTGAAAAGGTAAAGGAAGTTATAAAGATTCATTATTTTTCACACATGGTTGTGCTTTAAAAGGCATCAGATGGACAGAGCCAAGTTTCACAGTGAGATGAAAATCACTGGCATCCTCTATAAATCAAGCTTTCCTTTCTTTTACTCTCCTGAGCCAGGTGCTCCAAAGGGTTACCACTAGGAGTTAAATATTTCCAATGGGAAAAATAGCAGTACATAAAAGTATATAGCTTGCAAAAAAGAGAGAGTGTGTTGAGCTTTCTGCCTTTGAAAACTTGTCAAACAAAACCAGCGTTAATGCTTTTCATTCAAACTGTAAGCTGTGACCTTCCTGGGACCATAGTGGTCACTTTGCAGATTCCTAGTCAAGACAGAGGATCTCTGAAAAATTCCTGAATAGAAAGTAGGAAAAAACTAGAAATGGAAGAGCATATTTTTGAAGGAAAGTAGTGAAATTTAATTTATTACTGAGATTATCAACAAATAATTATTGAATTATTATTGTGGGTATTAATGAGGGTGCAGCTGCGCTCCCCTATAACATTCCCATCTTTGGTTGATAATGAAATCTGGATGAAAGAAGGTGCTGTAATTCCTTATCCCAGAGATATAACTTGCTTGTTTTGGGCATATGAAAGGAGCTAGTCACTTACTAATCATAAACATTACATATCTCCCCAGTCCTAATAAGTTATCTATTTAAGGTAAGATGGAGGAAGTAGAAGCACTAGCTGTAGGTATTTACAGGGAGAGTGACTTTAGAAGGGTGTTGGATCCTACTGGTCACACATAAATTTATTTGATTATACATACGTGTAAACACACATATGTTAAACGAATATATATATTATATCTATATATACATATGTATAAAAATAAGTGCCTTATAACATATAAGGAATTTAAATACCCACCTCTTGCAACCTAAAATTCTAAGGGTTATCATTTCTAAAATTCCAAGGTATCCCATTTGGTTTTTTAAGGTGGGAAGAGATATAGTCTAATGAGGGGCTATAATTAAGCCTCTATTTGAATCTGGGTGATATCATGAGGCAAATCTCTTTCTAATCAGTCTCTAGCAGGAAAAAAAATGGGAAACATCTTCCTTATGAGAAGGTTTTAGGGCAGTCTAGAAAACATGGTTCAAGCCTTGTTTAGATGATCCTCCTTAGAGCAGGACAAAGAGGGCAGACTAAATAATGGCTTATAGTCATATTCAGCTCTGATTTCAAACTCTACGAGAAGAGCACCAGTGCTGTGTTGGATATTCTTCCATGAAGTCTGGCTGCTCCTCCCCAAAAGAGACGTAACAGTATGGAAAATGCAATAGATATTTTATGTAGGGCCATAGAAATTTTTGTCATTCTTTGCCATAATATATACGGACAGAGAAGGTGAGGTACTAACACACTCAGGCTCTTTCTCATCTTCAACATTATTAGAATTAAGTTTGTTCTGTTACTAATGCCTATGTGAAGCAAATGTGTTCCTTATCATGTACATTGGTCCTGAAAAAACTGAAATGAAATATCCTAGGTAATAATAAACAGAACCAACTTGTGTGACACCTTTGAATTGAGGAGGTAGTGGGTATTGAGATGAGCAAAGGCCTGGCAATGTGAAATGAATCCTTTTTTGATTTTGCCAGTTTTAACAATTGGACTGCACAATTTCTCTGTATTTTCTGATTACTTTTGAGGGGAAAACCATTGTAGATTTTATCTGTCCATCTGCTTTTTTGAATAGATAGAGAAGGAATGGATGACTAGATCGAGAAGGATTTTTTTTCTTTTGAGTCTGATATAATGTACCCACCGTATTCCCCAGAATTTTGTTATATTGTCCAGGATACAGAAACTCTCTAGACATTTTATGAAAATACCAAATCCCCATGGAAGCCTTCACTGTGGTGTTGTTTAGAAGATAGGTGTCTGGGATTACCTACCTAGGATAAAACAGTGAGTTGCATAGGATCAAACAGTGGGGAAAAGAACATGCTTCAAGTAACTTCTTTAGTCTGGCTTCTTGGGGGAGTTAATAAGTGTGTCAAAAGAAATATGCAGTGAATGTAGGAGAAGGTTGGCTCAACATGTTGCAGTCATAAAAGTTTGCATGTCAGACCTGAAGTGGTATTATTCTCAAGAAATGCTTCAAAACCATTTAAGAATTAATCGACTCAATGGCGACTGAAATGTACCTCATATCCAGGCAAAATATTCCCTCTCATAATGTAAAATAAGGATCCAAACCAATTCTTGATGAGATTAATGAAATGTATACAACATTGCCTATATTTTTGCATGAACAAGGCTTCCTTCTGAGACAACAAAATTTTCACATGAAAACCTTCTGTGAACACAAACAAGAGATTAAAAACCCCCATGTAGAGATACAAACCCCATTTTATTGTTTCAAAATTAAATTGAAGTTTAAAATAGGCAGAATACACAGATCTTATTGAACTCTGTAAAAACCTTCTGTCCTCAAGCTAGCATAACCCCACGGAGGTAGAAACAGGAGCACCCACCAGAGCAGCCTGTGTCAGTAATTTCAGTGTCATGTTTTACAGGAAGATCGTAAATTAGGTATATATAATTGTGTTAATGTTTTCTGCAGAAAAATAGAGAGGAAGTGGTTAATTTGTTGGCTGATTGCATTACACCTAAAGCTATTCTATGGGCTAAATTTATTTTCAAACTATTGTTATTACCTGTAAGGAAATCTGCAGCACAGTTTGCTAGAGGTCAGTAGATAAAGTGGGAACATGTTTAATGCTGAATGTTTACCAGGGGGTCATGAAGTGAAGAAACAGCAACTTCTTTATCTGCAAAAGCAATTAGATAGCAGTCTCACAAATGGCTTGGTTGCTGAGTGGTGCTCAGAGAAACACACTGTTTTCTCTTCACACCTGTCCTGTGTGGCATCTGACAAACAGTAGTGAACTATTAGCAGTTATTGACATTTGTCAGCTCTCTGGTTTTCCAGCAGGAAAACGGAAATGACAGCAATCATGCCCAATTTAGTTTCTCATGATGTCAGGACTTCATGGACTCACACACCCATATCAAGAAGCACCCAGAAAAGGTTTACAGATGTGCAGAAGGCAGTCAGCTATGACAGTGATGTTGCCAACGTTGCACATGGATCAACTAACGATTAAGATATCAAAAGCGATCACCGTGGCTTACTGACAGCGAACTCAATTGTTTGCACCTGTTTCCCCTGCATTACACACGAGTCTGGAATGGATTACCCTGCCTTGTGCTAGACATATTTCACCTTTCCACACCATGATATACTCCAGCAACATCTCTGCTAAAGATCAGGCCACTCACTTTACCATAAGGACCAGGAAAAAGAATTGGACAATTTGTTGCCTGTTTTCTCCCTGGTGAAAGATTTCAATTGCTACGGTGATTTAAAAAAGACATATTGGCTTAAACAAGAACTTATTGCTTCTTCTCTGCAGAAATCAGGTAGTGACTGCAAGCCATACAATCAGACCTTAAATCAGACCACTTAAATCCAGAAACAGGCCTGAACTAGGCCTCCAATGAATTAGTTACCTTTTCTGCTTGCCATTATATTTGTAAAGAAACTCTGAACACTTCGTGGTCAAATATGTAGCACAGAGGACTTTCTGGTCAACCACTTTTGACCAAACCAATCCAGCACCAACAGAATAAAGATGCAGCAGTTCATATCCTTAAGGGGAGCCCATAAATCTCAGAGCAGCAAAATTTTCTTGGACTTGGCTTCCAGGTTACCCAAACTAATGAAATTTAAACTGCACCAGGTATGTCTGGTCATGCTGCCGTCTGCCCCCTCTTGTAATATAGGCACAATTTCCATATCAGGTGGGAGCAAGCTGCTAGGATCAGGCAGCTGGATGCATGCACAGATTTTTTTTTCAGTGATTATAGTACAGAATTATCAGTCAGGAATTATGGCTCATTTGTCCAGAAATTCTTAACAAAAATTTGGTAGGGGACTGGTGAGAAACTGGGTTTGCAGGTCTCAATTATAGTTGCAACCATTCAGAAACCAGGAAGATATGTTCAGAGAAACGCAATGTCAATTCAGAAATGGTTTTCTATGAAAACAGGCTAAATTTACAAAGAGCATTCAGAACAAATAGACCAGCTGTGTGTCGTGTACCAAATGTAGGGGCTGACATGCCTGTTAGTAACACAGGTTTTGCATGAAGTCAGCAATGAAAAGATATAAACCAAGCAGAAAGAACTTCACAATGAATGGATCATAAATGTCACATTATTTTCTTGAGAAGCATCAAAGCAAATAACTTAATGGAATTTCTAACAATTTACATTTCTTCTGCTCCATGATGTGGCTAGCTGTCACAGACTTCTTCATATTTATAATTAACTACTGTTTCATTTTAGGAAGCGATTTACCTGAAAAAAAATTTAAAAAAATTTCCAACCTTAGGGTATTTCAAGTGTTGACTTATTAGCGTTTTGCTTACTGTGATTAACACATATTTCTGCTCCATTTCTTCACTTTGTGGTGTTTTGTCTTAATTCAGTAGATCCCAAAGGAATGAAATGGGACATTGAAATGACAAGACCTTAAGTTGAAAACCAAACTATTTTTCACTGGTGCTCTTGTGTCTTTACAGTGCATAAATATCAGCACAGGCATTCTTTCAACAAATAGGGAACACAACATCCTCTTTGAAAAGACATCAGCTCTTCTCAGACTGAGCTTCATCTCTTGTAAGGTTGAAGCTTTTTTCATCATCCATGCTATAGATATGCGTGGTTGGCAAGCACCATCCTCCATTGCTCTGGCTAGTGTTCACACCAGTTTGACCAGATGGACAAGGCACTGCCCTTGGATTCGGAGATGGATGCTATTCCCAACTTTGCTGCAAACTGGCTGGTATTTTATCATTATAGATCGCTGTTTTAATGATAATTTATCATTATAGATCACCTATAAATTAAAGGGAAAATTATTAATTTACTATATAACAGGGGAAAAACTGATGAAAATCCTTGCAAAGGATAAATCTGTCAGATTTACAGAATCACAGAATGGCTGATGTGGAAAGGGGCCTCTGGAAGTCACCTGGTCCTATCCCTGCTCAATCATGGTCACTAAGAGCCAGTTGCCCAGCACTGTGCCCAGAAGGCTTTGGAATATGTCTAAGGACGGAGACCCCACAATCTCCTTGGGCAACCTGTGCCAGGGCTTGGTCATCCTCACTCTGAAAATGTGTTTCCTGAAGGTCAGAGTGGTTTTAGTTTGTGCCCATTGCCTCCATTGGACTGGAAAGAGTCCTCTTTGCACCCTCCTTTCAGGTATTTATATACATCAATGAGATCCCTGAGCCTTTCTCTTCTCCAGGCTGAATAGTCCCAGCTCTCTGTCTCCTCTCAACCCCTTTTTGTGGCTTTGTGTTGGACTTTCTCCACAAATTCTGTATCTTTCTTGTATTGGGGAGTGGTACCTGAAGGAACAACAACAAAAAAAAAACCTAATCCATTTTACTTGTCTCTGAACTGGAAAGGTTTAATTCTGATGTTATATGTACACTTCAAATGCAGAAGTTGGCACATTCCACATTGTGAAAACAGCTGCTGTGTCTGAGTGAGCAATTACTTCATAAGATTCTCTGGCTTGTGTAAAAATAATATAACAGACCAGCTTAACTTAAGAAAATGAATTTGAATATATCAATATTAATATTAACAACAACAAAAACAACAACAACAGGAATAAATAACAACAACAACAAGAGTAATAAAAAAAATCACATTATTTTGCCATTGTTTTTATTTCTGTTTAGTCTATAAGATACTGGGCAGACCCAGGGTTGACTGAAAGACAGACAGCATCTGGACTACAGTGGAGATGGTCAAGAACGTGAATCGTGTTCAGGGTTTGGCGCTTTTTGTTCTGGGTGCACACGGTTAACAGGTACCAAGGATGCCACATGGAAAAGTGAATGAAAACAATAAGAACATCAGAATAACAGTAATTAGAAAGCAGCATAGTAGTATAGTAGATATTTCACATTTGTGTGTTTTCTAGTAAAATAAAAAACCTTTTTTTTTGTGAAATTTTGATCTCTTTATTTTTTGTGTGCATTAAAACAAACCCTGTATTTTAAAGGGCAATACAAAGGATGTCATTTAAAGATCTCTCAAACACAAAACAAATTCCTTCAGCATATATGATATCACAACATCTAGCCCTTGGCCCTTAGGAAAAAAATAAGCCAATAGTAAACTTCTATAGGTTTTTCTTTTCTTTCTTTCTTTCTTTCTTTCTTTCTTTCTTTCTTTCTTTCTTTCTTTCTTTCTTTCTTTCTAGTCATTTATATGCAACTGCTGCTGATTGTTACCTAAAGTCATTATTTTACAAACATTAGTAAAGTAAGTGGGTCACAGAAATGGGACAGACATTACCTGAAGTACATGGTCAGATTACATAGATAAAGTGACATGCAAGAAGGCCTCAGACTATTGGGCCATAGTTCTAGGAAATATTTTTTTTTACAATTCAGAAAGATGAAGCCACCATTAGTGTATAAAGGATTCCCTTTATTCCATGCCACAGGTAAAACAGAAAGGAAAATGCACTATCCAAGTGGAAGTGCATTATTTATTTGGATGTTAGGTATTAGATTAGAATCTTGGTCACTAGCTTTCATACAATCAAAATTAGTGGTTAAGTCAATGACTTTAAAGGGAGTTGGGAAAGTAAAAGCTGTATTTTTACTGCATGTATATATATAAACACACATACACATAATGAATAATTGGAAATGGATGACTCTCCTCACAGAAAAATGAGGACATTGGTAGTGGCCTTTACAAATGTGTCCTACAGAACATTTTCTTACAGTTATAGGGGAATGGAATAGCCCATTTTTAAAAAAAGTTGACATGGACAGTGTAGCAGGTCAAGGTATTTGCAATGCAGAAACAATTTTATATTCAGAAATCACATGTCATTCACTATTATTATAATTATTATTAATGATAATTAGCAGAATCAAGATCTTCCTCATTAACTCAATTTTTGAGGTAGAAGAAAAGGCACACTGGCACAGCTCAGCAGAGCAGATAATATCTAAAGCATAGTTTAATGTAATTACATAAAACCTAGCAAAAAGGGAAAAGAAAACCAAGAGTATTTACAAGTATTTTGTGAGACTTGTTCAAGATACCCTGGGTTCCAAAGGCTTCACTTAAATCGTCAGCAAGCTCTTTCCTTTCGCTACATGTGGTAGGAGGAGCTTCCAAAGTTTAGCTATTTGTTATGTGTGTACACCTATATACCTTTTGTCTGCTTTAAACCTGCCACCTACTAATTTCATTTGATGCCTTTTAGACTGGTTAGGAAGAGACAAGGAGCAGTTGATCTGCATCTGCGTCATGCCACTCTTTGTTTTGCAGACTTTGATCACAGTCTGCCTCAGATGCCTTTTCCAGGTAGAAAAGTCTTTACTGTTTCCTGTCTGGGCACTTTCCTCTCCCTCTGAGTATCTTTGTTGCTTTTCTCTGAATCTTTTTCCATTCTATAATATCCTGTCTGAGAAGGGGAAAGATGTGGGCTACTGTATGATGGTGAGGAGAGCTTGCCTCCCCTGTCTAAGAGTGACACTGAGTGACACCTCTCTTAGAAAAGAGCCCTGGGAACATCCCTGGTTACCTTCTTTGCTGTGAAAATGACTTTTTAGTACTAATTTCTGCTTCTATTACTCACTCTTGTTTATGCAAATGTTAAGGCACTCATTAGAAATGCTGTAATAGTTCTTTTGGTGCATGACACCCCTTTACAAAAACTGCTTGCTCTTCTTTGGCACCTCTTATTCCCTGATTTTCTGATACTGACTGAGCACAGAAAGCTATGGGGGACATGTCCCAGGAATGTGCCCAAAAGCATCTTGCACAGATGCAGAACATTTTCATCATACACAGGCAAAGGTGGAGATTGGGTTTAAATCTCCACAGAAGGTAATACTTGAAAGACTGTAAAAAAAGAAATTTTCAAAAAATTGGCTGTTGAAAAATTCGCTAAATGAAGTATAAAGACATTTACTTTATAAATTGCACCCTAAATATGTAGCTGCTGTTACACACAAAACCTTTCATTTATGTATGCTCACTATCCAAACAATACATATATAAAAAGTCAACCACTTCTGTGTTACAGATAGTTGAGGAAGTGCAGTTGAAACCATGGTCCTGCAAAACCTATACTTTCCTTTTGAACCTTCAAACCCTTGGACTTTGTATTTGTTCTCATTTATTTTCTGTCAGTTTTCTAAGATGAGATCCAGACTATATGAATGAAGTTCCCTTTCCTATAGCTGGATATCTCTTTCATATGTGGGGAACTGAGGCAGAAAAAGAGCAAATGAATTACTGAAGGTCACACAGGCCATGCAGAGCAGCAGGCGTGGAAGAGGGTTCACGTTTTCAGGCTCAGGTTAATGCTAAGCGCAGGACCATGCTCCTTTCCTAAGTTAGGGCTAATTTCATCTACAATATTGGTAACAAAAGGGACAAAGACATTTCAAAAGGGTAATTATTCCTCTCCAGTCCTATTCAAACTAGCTTTGTGAGCACAATCTAGTGATTGTGAACACTCACAGGGCTTTGCTGCTGCTAAGAAAAAAAAAATGTTGTTTGCCTCAGGGCTATTTGAGCAGAAAGAGAAATGTCTCACAGTGTTAGGAAACACTCTGTCTTAGTCAAATGAATCATATATGGCCATAAGCACTACAGATGTGTTGTAATCACTGCTTAATAATTGCTTTCAGATCAAATAATGTTCAAGAGGTCACCACATCTGTAAGATGCTCTAAATAAAAGAACAGGACATTTTGTACAGACTGATTTAGAAAAGCAGGCTGTTATTTTTAGGGATGGCAACTTTTTGTACTTTATTACTGATGCACAGTGAAGCAGAATCTATGTTTATAGCACAAGAGGAATATAAATAATCTCAGTGCTCTCATGATATTAATATTATTAGCTAAGTTTTCCTTCAACATGGTCTTAATTTAGAAAGCACCTGTGAAACCCTGCACTTTGTGCATCCTTTTCTGTTCCTCCTGGATGGTGTTTGTCATTCTGCACGTGTGGTATGAGCATCAGTTAAATTATTTCCCCTGATTGTCTGAAATGGTCTCATCATATTCCAGACTCAAATTAAGCACATTGCCTATGCTCATTTCTGTGAGTCCCATGTTTAGTTTGGGAACTAACCAGCTACAAAAGCACCTACACAGTAACCAAAGGACCAGCAGGTTTCAGCTCTGTGGCCGTTAGGTTTGTTTTGCTTTTCTTCCCGTCTCTCCCCCTGCTCTTTAGAAACAGGTGGTATTTATCTAAACAGCCTGCACTGGGCAGCTGGCTGATGGGTCCCTCCAGCTGGACATCTTCTCTACATTTAGCTCAACCACACCTGCTTCAGATAGAAAAGAAGTGTTTGTATCTGCTGAGGGGGGGTTTGAGATGAGATGGGGGAGGGGGCATGAGGAAGAGGAGAATGAAAAATACTGGGCTAATCGCATCTTTTTCAGTTGCAATATTTTGTGAAGCCCATCTGGTCTTGTACCAGAGAAGAAAAGAGTGAAGTTCAAGAGCTTTTTCTTTTGCTCTGTTACACTACTCTTTTTAACACAGTTATTTCATTATCTCTTGCTATCATTTGATCAGATTTATCTTCCATTAAAACTTCCTTTCCCTTGAAGTAGACAGTGACATGAGAATGCATGCCTTTCCAAGCTTTTATTGTTCTGAATTAAGAAATGGTAGAATAGTCTCATGAAAGATTAATGACTTCCTGTAAGCAACTTTGTACCTGAAGACAAGCAATTACAAAAATATGTCCAAAAGAAAACAAGAAAGGATATTAAACTGTATTGGCCAGGTATTTCTTGGCAGACAGCAAGCTTAGCTTGTTATGCTGCCAGGATATTTAAAGCTAAGGCAGCTTCTGTCTTGACCCCAAGTATCACATTTTGTTTTGTACATTAGTAGCAATGTTGTCTTTGCAAGACAAATTCACACTCTGCAGATATTTTCCTTGATGCTTCATTGTACTTAAGTTGCCATTTCTGTGCTAGTACCTTTTCTGAGAGGTAGTTGTACTCAAAGCTAACACTTAAGGACTGAACAACATATATGTGTCCAGAAACTATTTCATGCTTGTCAATTCTTGTTTTCTTTCCTATTATTTTTTTTTTTTTTGTCACAGAGGAAATTTTCATAAGGTTTATTCTGGGCTCACTAAGAGACTTAAGGCAAAAATCTGTAAAAATGCCTAAATCTTAAATAGTCTCTAATGCTCCAAGTACTGAAGGAAGCATTCATCATTTGATAGACTGTTTGTTGCAGTTTTTAGAGAGGATGGAAACCAAAGACCTTCCTGTTTCTCTAATAAGTTCACCGACAGTGCAGTGTGAACTGATTGTTCTGCATTCATCCCTACTGATTGTTCTACATTCATCATGGTATGTTGGAGTTAAATGGAAATACTGATGGCAAAATATTGTGGGGAATCAGAGTTAAACCTATAAAATCCAGCAGAGTGGAGACTCTTTACCACAGTTCTGACCTTGACACATCATCTCGGGAAGGGCAGTGCAGATGCCCATGGGATCACCTCTGTGGCTGTCAGGTAAAACATTTGACAGGCACAGCCTTTGCATCTGGCTTTGTTGGAATTACAGAGACTCCTGTGAAATCCCCACTGGTGGGTCAGCTTGTAATATATTGGATCTATTTCCAAAAGTTAAAGGGTAATCTTAAAGCTTGCCTAGAAGTGTGGGATTTGACTGGAATTAGCCATGATGCACTTGCTTTCCCTGTCCAGTTCCTCAGTATTACGGTCATTTTAGCTTCGATGATAATCAATGTAAAAATTGCTGATTTTTGTCATTTTCCTGATAACCAAATGGGGATTTACTGATTTTGAGAACTCACCTGGGAACCTACATATGCATATTCCTTAGAGACCTATTTCTCACTAAGTCTGAGATTCTTCATTGAACTGTGCTAGGAAGTGTCTCCCTTGGAGAAATTGCTATTCTGTGCCCAGAGACAGGTATAATGTAGCCTATTGTAGATGTATAGGAAAATTCTGCTCATATTGGACCAGGACAGCACAGTGTATTTTGATATCAAAGCAGTTTTTGTGGTGAGTGGAACAGATGCAAAAAGGCTGTAACTCAATGGAAAGTAAAGCTGTGTTGCAATATTCTTTGTAATATCATAATGAACCAGGATGAGCAAAAGCATAACAAAGAAAAGCACATTAAATATGTTTATTCAGTGAATGTTCCTTAAATAAAGGCATAGCCTGCACTTGATGTACTCTAGAGAAACAAGGGTCATTGGTCATGAAACTGTTTTTAGTTTCAATGAGTGATTTTTTTTTTGTTGTTTGTTTCAGACAGTTACCCTGCAGTGGCACTGCTAAAATCTGAGAGTGAAAGTTACAAACCTTTGAAAATACAGCAAGCATGTGGGGATACATCAGCTTCTTAAATGCAGAAGAAATAATAGCTTTTCTGCTATAGTAACAAAATTTAGGAAATTTTCTCCTGACCTGTAAAGGCTGTACTGGATGGGCTCACTACATGATAAAAGAAAAAAAGGAGGAAAAAAGAAAGAAAGAAAGAAAGAAAGGAAAATCCTTAAATCTATTTTTACAAGTGACACCTTAACTTACAATATTAAACCTGACTAAGAACTGGGTTAATTGTATGCTGCTGAAATGACATACCTAAATGAGGCCAAAAGGCTTAATGACAAATGAATGAAAACACTGGGAAAAGCATTTATAAAGGCTAAAATATGTGAAAATTAAGCCACAATTTTGACCCTAGTTACAGGCCAATTATTTTAACCACTAATGATTTCTACATAGGATGGCCTTATAAAACCCTGCCATTGTCCCTGTCTAGATTAGTAACTTTTTTCACTGCCAGTTCCCCACAACAAAATTATGTGAATAAGAATCCTTTTTACCTTAGAATGAAATCATGCAATCATTGCCCACAAATGTAAGTACAGGAGACTACAAAATTAATAAGGGTAAGCAGAGGATGGTGTAGTCAAGGCAAAGGCAACCCAAGCTGTCAAATTCTCAGGTGGGAAAGTGATTGCAGGACCTTGATCGGCTCAGAGAATGCAACCTTTTGCAGCAGTAGATTGACTTCAGCATGCTGGATTTGCAGTTGTTGGTCTCTAACCTTCCCATGGTAGTCTCTGAAATGTGCTGAGAGCTCAGGGACTGCCAGCTGGTCTGCAAGAGTAGGTGTGCTGTTGAAAGAAAACTCTCTGACTTCTTACTATGTCTTTGTAAAATACCCATGAATGGAGTTCCCACTAATCCTAAATTTTGAAGCAAAGAAACAAACATTACTAAATGCTCACAGATTATCTGTTTTTATAGAGTGCTTTTCTTATACATGATCTTACTGGTTTCTGTTTCATTCTCAATTCCAAATAATTCACTTACTGTATTTTTGCCAGTACCAACTCTGGTTTGTTTAACACTACGTGTTCCTCACTGCAGTTATCATAATTTACCTAGCTGTCAGGTTGAGGTTTAGGTTTTTGTTGTTGCTGTTGTTTTTGGTTGGGTTTTATTTTGGGTTTTGGGTTTTTTTTGTTTGGTTGGTTTTGGGTTTTGTGGGGTTTTTTTTGTTTGTTTGTTTTTTGTTTAGGGCCTGTTTGTTTTAATATGTTACTGGCCAGAACAACTGCAAGCTAGACCAGTTCTCTTCCTCCCAAGTTCAAATCCTATTGCCTGCGGAACTAGAATGATACTGGATAGAATAATTTTCCATACAGCTTTTTGTGTATCAAAAATCTTCCGTGAAAGTGAATGCAGAAGTGGACAGCAAACACAATGAACTGCTCTTTTTTATATTAAATCACTCCCTGAATTCTGGGGCAAGCCTGAGCCAGTTATTTTCTTATCCATTATGTCAGGTGAAGGGAAGACTAATATGGACATAGATACATTAAAAATGTGAATTTTTAAAGTTACTGTTCGCAGAGGAACAGGAAAGTGCCTTCAGTTTCTGCTTTCTACATGCATCATTCCTGCCATGGAAGTGTGGCACGCTCCAGCCTGTAACCCTGATTGACTGAAATCCTCATACTGAGCCTTGACTGACTTGCATGTAGGTCTTTCAACAATGGGATTTAACATCCTGACCTAACATTTAATGTATTAATCCTAATTTTATGCTGATAGTAAGACTCTCTGCTGTATTAAATCAAGCCAGGTTAATTCGAAATTACATCTCTCCCACCCACTATCAATAGGTCCACTGTTTGGTTCACCAGAACTGACCACCCACTTTTATGAGAATCTGCAGTGAATTAGAAAATCTGTCATTGCTGGAGGAGCCGGACAGCTAGGATACAGCCTGTCATTCCTCCCATACAATACACACCCTTTGTCTGCTATCTCCTAAACTAACCTGACATAACTTAGCCTCCCGGTCAATGGCATCTTTATTCTCTCCCAAGGAATGCTTCGCTCACCAGCGTTATTAAGAAATTTCTGGACAATGTTTAGTGGCTGCGCAATCATCCAAGGTTCTATTAAAAAGCCATCTGGGTAATTAATAGCACATTTGTTCTCAGCCTCCTCCCAATTTGTCCATTAGTGGAATAAAAGCACAGGACAAAGGGTAATGTGGTTCAGTTATATTTTACAAGAATTCTTCAGGAAGTTGAAAACACATGATAGTTTTCCAAAGATACATATGTTTATGGGCACTCTGCAAGAGTGCACAAGCCAGGGGCTCTCAACTGGGCTTCTCCCCTGTCAATAGCAGATCAGCCTTTGACTGTGGGCTGCCCTGTGCTCATGGTTTCCAGCCCGAGATGGGGAGGGCGTGTGAATCATCTCTCTCATCTCAATTCCTTTGCAGCTGATGAAACTGATTCCAAGATCCACGTCAGGGCACCACATCAAACACAGCATGAATGACTTTTATATTCTTTTACCTGATATTTCAAGGCTTTTCTGAGGTTTCTTTTTAATGTCTCTTCTTGAAAGTAAGATTACAGCCTCAGGCTGCACTCTCTGAGGTAGTTTTAGTATTTCCTTTTAATTTGCTCTTTCTTTTTCTCCTCCCCTGAAAGCACCTGAAGAAACAACACTTTGAGATTTCAGAAGTTTGTTGATAAAATTAGGAAATACTCATCTTAATATGGCATTTTTGTCCTTTTACTATTTTTTTTAACTCCTATGAAACGGAGTATTGCTAAGGAGCTGTGCTTCAGCAGCAGAGATCTCTCTTGTATCGCAGACAATTAAAGCTAATGTTTGTGTCTTTTCAGTTATAATCAGTGTGAGGCCAGAGCTGGTGTAAACACAGTGATGAGCTCAATAGGACTGTGATGATTTATGCTATGACTGGATCTGGCCTCTTAAGAGAATGGGCCTGAAATTCATCAGCCGGAGAGATTTTTCATATTAACTCTGTTGACAAAATTTGGATTGTGGATGAAACGTGATTTTTCATTAAAAAAACCTCTCCTTTCTGCAGAATTTTTTGTTTCTTGGGGTTGAAAAATGAATATTTTCATGGTTCACCCTCTCATGGAGATTGCAGCATAGAGAGCCTGTCTAGCCAGTGTGCTGTGTCCATGCTTTGCACATGTCCAGTCTACCGAGCACCATGACAGTGCTTCAGAAAACACCAGCCTCCACTTTTTTTAAAAAAAATTGATTCTAATTTACTTGAGTTGAATATGCTGGTTTGCTTTATTGTTTTGTTTTGTTTGTTTTAGTTTTAGCAAATTTCCTGGGAGGCGGAGCAATTCAGTGTTTGAGCATTTTTGGATCATGCTTTCCCTTCTTTGTTTTGCACACTAAGAGCAACCCTCCTTTGTCTTGTATTTCAGTGGACAATTATGGATCAATAACAAGCACTGTGTGAAATTACCATTTTAGCTATATCCAGTGAATTGTTGCAGCTAATGGGATTTCCACCCAGGTGGCAAGGAGCCATTCTTTATAATTCTTTTCTCCGAACAACAAACAGAGTTGTTTATTTATTCGACTTTGTTTGCAAAACAGTTTTCCATTAGAAAATGGAAAACCAGTCCTCTTTTATATGCAGCTCTAGTCCATGAGGTAAAAGACTAAGTCCTATAGATAGCTTTTTCCCACCTTTGTGGAGAGTGTTGGGATTTCAGTCTGGATTGGAGCCAAAGCAAAGAGAGTGTAGAGCACAGAAGCAACACAACACACACAGTTGGTTTTTAAATTACTTTGCCCTCCAAAGTTCCCCTTACACTTGTGTGAAGAACCTCTTTCCACAGCAGTATAAATATTTGTTGACACTTCACAGCCTCAAGTGCCTGTAAGAACATTGTGTTTATAAAAGAAGTGCTCTGTAAATACTCAAAGGACTTAAGATCGGTATGTCTGACTGTGCAGCACCCATACTTAAGCTTTGTTGGCATGCTGTAGACCTATTAACTTAATCAGTGCTCTCAGTAAAGGTCACCAAAGCTCTGCAAGTTTAACTTTCATTCTGAGAATAATCTCATTAAAATTAACAATGCAGTTGTAACTCTGTAGATTCCAGTGGACCTGCAACTGTCTGTCTATTGCCACACCAGCCAAGCCAGCAGGCTTGCCAAGCTTTTTTGGCATGACATGGCTTCTCCTCCACAAAATGTTCCTTAACATCTCCATTCTGTACATCTCACTGCTGTATTCCTCAGTGCCTCTCTGGGTGATATTTCTGTTGCACGTGCTGTAGAAAGTGAAGCAACTCACCCCAAACAGGGCCCTGGGAACCTGAGCATATCTTGTGACTTCCGTGTGTGAAAGCATGTGCACACTTCTTCATACATTCTAAATTAAAAGGGGGAAGGAAGACCCCGTGGAGGAAGAAAGGACAATGGTACCAATGAATCATGTTAAAGGTCTAAAATCACGTAGGTGCAAGGCATATATAGTAGAGAAAGAGTTGAGAAAGATTTTGACCACAGTCCCCCAGCTCATGGGTTCCACAAATCCCAGACATCACATTCACAGCCTCAGGAAGCTTCTGGGCAGTCAGTCTCTCCAGAGTTGCTAATGACACCTAATTATCTGTTGCATGTGCCCCAATTTATATCTATCTAAACTGATAATTGAGCCTGTAAAAGAGAAGCCTGTTGCCTTAGAATAGTACTTATGCCTGTGTATGCTATTGGTGTTAAAAACCCACATAATCTCTGAATCCATAAAAGGTGCTGGTTGTATGTGGTGCTGGTGTTTACACAAAATGACTGAACCCATTTTGTCTAAAGTTTTGCATCCTATTATTTTTGTTCACCCTTTCCCTTTGGGTTTTGGTTTTTCATCAGCTCTAATATGAAGAATTCCTTCCAAGAGATTAACAGAAATGTTTTTCCATAGGGATCGAGTGAAATGCAAAAAATAATTTTAAGTCTAGTTTTAGACTCTTGTTCAAAGTTTACTGATGTCAAAGTGTAAGTTAACTTCCCCAGCTTGGGCTACAAGCTCAGACAGAAGATTTTTGAGAAGAAGTGGAATTCCTCTGGTTCACAGGCAAGATAGGCTGTGTTCCAGTGAGGAGACTGGGGCATTGCTTGTGTGTCTTGGCCAAAGTGACTTGAATTGGCTCACTCGCACCTGAGGTTTTTAACCAAACTCAGGAACTCTTCATTGCATGGGTGCATTAGGTACAAGACAAAAATGACAGGTTTTCTAGATCATATAACAGGATATTTTTATTCCATACCTCTGTTTTACTTACACCATCCACTTTCACAATAGTAAAGAATTCTCTGTTTGCTTTTGTTTGTGAGACTATCTGTATACTGAAAGAAGACTGACTGATTCTAGGCTACTTACAGAGGACGTTTTTGTCCCGTCGACTTTCTGACAAATGAGAGCTGCCTTCTATAAAACTTAAAAGCAGTGCAAGCTGAACAGTTTCTGACCTGTACTTGACCTACTTAGCTTCATCTGCCCTTGACAGACTTTTCAGCAGCAAGCTCACAAAACTCTCTACTCTCTTTTTTTTTACATTACTCTGGGATAAAGCCGTTACGCTTTTTTTTTTCCTTCGCTATTTCAGTTTCACTGAACTTTTGTGTTTCACTATTTCTACTCATTCTTTCCTCCCCAGGATCAGCCTGTAAGAAAAGCACAAAGAATACTAATTTGCTATTCGCAGCAGAGTTCATTTCCAAACTGTGTGAGTATGCTGAGAGCCACACATGGAAGGACTGAACAGTTTAGGAAAAAACCCCCTGCTAGTCACTTCATAGAAACAGATACTTTAGCTGAATATGCACAGAAATCTGCATATGGGGAGGTAAAAATCCTCCCTGTGGTACTCAGTCACGTACAGAGGTGGTCGAACTGGGAAGGAAAAAACCCACAATTTCCTCTCTTATGGTTTTCTCTGTATCTCTCAAAACAAAGTGTTTCATAGCCAACAAAATTTCATCTTAAGTAGTTCCATTTTTAGTATTTTGAGTCCAGGTTTTCAACATATTAAGTATATCCTGTGAGATGCTGAATATAAAAGCAGTAGGACTTAAGCACTGAGCATTTCCTGGAAAATTTTTCAGTGACTCTAGAAGAAGTGTAAATAAAGTTGAAGTCTTTTTTCTTCATTCCCTGTTCACCAAAAAGAACCATGTTAGGCTGAGATTATTAAGTTATTACTTTAGTTTACTTTCCATTAGTTTTCAGTTTATGCAGTGAATAACAATTCATTTTTCTTGATATGATGTGCATTTGCATTGTAAAATATAAATGGGAATTCATCTATTTTCTGCTTTATACCGGTAATTAAAAATTAGGCAAAATAGATGATATGGAGTCACTGAAGAAAATATTGTATGCTTGAGAACACTTTTATTTGCACATAAGACAGCAACAAGATTCATCATGCTGTATCAGATCTCTGTAATAACTTCTTCCAATGATTAAAGGCAAAAAATCTTCTGTATAGAAACAACATGATTTGTTCCTATTAAGGTAAGCTCATTAGAAAACACAGGATAGAAGCATATGGACTACATTCAAACAAATAGATTAGGGACTAAATTAACAGTACAGATCTACATTGCCTTGTTTTACACTCATGTACTTCAGTGCTCAAATGTGATATACAAGGACATCAAGAGGCCTGTGCATCTATTGTTTCAAGGAATTTTAGCTATTTGTATGAAGTGCATTGTCTTCTAGTTCCTGCTTGTGCTTTACATACTTTTCCTACTCCCTATGGAAGAGACAGTCTCATCACAAGTGCTGAAATGACATCAAAGTAACATTTCTAAAGAATTCCATACAAAGGAGAAAGGAAAAAAGAAAGCTGATGCCTGCCTTACTCTTTGGTGTTGTCTGGGACAACAAAATGTGTCTTGCAGTCTCTCTCCAGTGGAAGACTGCAAATCTGTCCTAGCACAAATACATTTTTTTTTTCCTTAGCATAAATAGTAAACTTGAAAATATGTTTTTCTAATTCATCTTCAGTAGTTTTCCTGTGGATAAAATGTCTCTCTTGTGGGAGTGCATTTTTAAATTTAATTTTAATTCATAAGTTTATGTTCTTCTATAAAATGGTTTGTTCCATGCACCCTTTCTGTTATCCACTTTTGGTTTCTCCCTGTCTTCTCCCCAGTTACAGTTCTATGATTGGTTCTGGATTCTCCCTAAGTTTCCCCCCCACCCAGAGACAGTTATCTGCCCATCACTTGGCAAGTAACCCCCTGTTCCTGTCCATCACTTTGGGAGTCTCTCCCTGCTTCTGGAAAATTCTAAGAGAGGCATCGAGTGATTGGATAGGATCTAGACTGTCACCTCCTACTGTTCATTGTATGGTTATTACATATGTCTGTTATGTTATGAGCCACTTCCCCGTCGGACCCTATTGGTCCTTAGTTGAACCACCCCCCCCCACAACCTCCCGTGTTACACTTCCCTTTAAAAGTTCCTCCCCAGGGTCTGTCTGGGTCTCTCCTGAGGCAGACGTCCCGCGGTGAGGACTCCGCACTGGAGTTCCAATAAACTTGTTGTGACCAAACCTCTTGAGAGTCCCTCCTTCATCCTCCTGCCTTTGTCTCGCTGATGCTCCTGACCAGCCAAGTCCCACCGGTATTGGCAGCAGTGCTGGGGCTGGCCGAGCTTGAAAATCCAGCACGGTGCCATCTCTTACATTGGGAATCTGGAGCCATCAGTGCAATGAATAATATGTTGAAACTCAGCATAAGAAGAGCCATCATCATGATGATGTCATCATGCAAGTCTCAGTAGGTGTAGTATGGGATGTTCAGTTGTGTGTAGAAAGAAAAAATATTGTGGCTATGCCCTGTTCACCAGCCAAAACTTTCCAGTTTTATCTTGTGTTCCATCAAGATTGTTGGCAAAAGAGAAAGGAATACAGGGAGACCTGGAATTCTGGAGTCTGAGATGATAACTGAGTTAGATTTGTAAATAGCAAACAGATGATGTTGAAGAATTTTTTTTTTGTTGACTGATGATGAAAGCCAACTGAAAAGTGCAAAGATTAAATAATAATGTGTCTGGAAGTCATACATTCTAGTTAATCTACTTGTTCTGTTCATTTACATTCCTTCTACTGAAGGGCTTTTGCCAGAATGTAGTAATCAAGAAAAAAACGTAGTTAATTCCCCATATCCCTACAGACTGATCTCCTGATTAAAAATTTACATTTTCAACATGACCTCTACTTGAGTCAGGCTGTTGAAAACACTTTACAGCATTAGTTATTTCTGTTTTACAGTGCACGATAGCTTTTAATGTCAATTGTTAAAAAAATCAAGGATGTTATTTACAAGCCAAAACATGAAAATCATTAAAAACATTCAGATGTTTTTCCGACTTTGAGATTTCCTATATGGTCTTATTATTGATTTTGTGTTTCTGAGGCTAAGAAATTCAGACTTTGGTGCATATGTAAAAATGTACTCTTCCCATTTAATAGAAGACTTCACTTTTGCATCCTGAGCCTCTGAGATACACAACTCCCATAACCTATTGATTTGCCTTCAGGTTCTGCTGATTCTCTTTACATCCTTCCTTGCTATGATCCAAGTCTTCTGTTCCCATCTGATCACTGTTTGGTCTAGCATCACATTTCCTTTCAGAACCTTCTAGCCTCTCTCACTCACACCACTTACATTTTCAGTGTGCCCCTGGTCCCTGGGATTTCCCTTGGTTGCATCCTTATGCCCCCTTCAGCCATTTCCTCAGTCTAGGTAGTAATGAATGTTTTTATATTAAGAAATTCAGCCTGCTTTCAAAGACAAAACCCCCCTTTCATAATGTTGTAAATATGAGCTCATGGTTCTAGAAATTATTTTAATGATTTTCAATTTCTCTCTTGCCTCTCAGGACCCTTGTCAGCTCAAAGGTTTAACATGGATGACACATGGCTTCTGAACAAGTGATGTTCACACCTTCTGCTGCAGTTCCTCATTATTTCAGATGAATTGCCATAGAAGAAACTGCACACACAGAAGAAAATCCAAGAATCAGGATCTTGCTCCTCTCAAAATAACTTCTGTGGAAAGTTTGTCCAATTGGCAAGTCTGCAGTCCATTTCAGATGTGTAGTTCACTGAAGAGAATAGACTTCCCTATGTATTATATATCTGGTTGAAAAAAAATCTAGTTGCTTGCTTACATTTGGGTTATTAGCTTGGGACTCTTATGCAACCATTTCTTCATGTTTCTGCTTTTCTTCTTCCTAAAGTGTCCTGGACATTGAGCTGCTTCCTTATTCCTCCTTTAATTCATGATGTGTTGGAGTATACACAGCTTTTCTGGTGATAAAGATGGTCAATTCAGTGCTGGTATGATTGAGGAATCCATAGCAGGACTGTGCTTTCTGATCTGTCATAAAATCCTTTCTGAAAATGATTGCCTTGACAGACGAAACAAACAAGGGAATATGTAATTGAAAAGATTCTTTTTTCCAGGGCGTTCCTCATCATCTAGATATTGTCATACAGTTCCTTCAAGGCTATCTGTTTCCATAGACATATTTGGAAAAGCAGAGGGAGAGAGAGGATGGGTGATGTTAAATGCTAGGATATTTGAAGATGTGTGATTATAGTTTCAGATGCTAGTCTTGTGTGTAAGGTTTCCCTTAATAGTCCGTAGAAACTTTGTATAAATCACTTAAAAAGTATGGTGGATCTTGGGGGCTGAAGTGGAGAAGCTGTCCACAGCTCTGTGCATGTGCAACTATTGTTGGGGAACAGGAATCAGGGAAACCTTATAAATATGATTGCTTAGCAGAAGATTCTGAAAATATGAAACCTATAATCGAAATAGAAATGAAAGCTTGCTTTGAGTTGTAGGATACTGAGCCTTAGTTACTATGTAACCTGAAAACAATAGTCTAGCCAGCTGAAGGAGAATCCCTCTTGATTGAACAATACCCTTCTGCTGGCTAAGGAATCCAAAGGTCAATGTAGCAAAAGAGAATATTCTAAAGAGTAGTTTTTAGAGTTTAAAATATAACACAGTATGGTAATGTAGTAGTTCTTATAGGCTGTATGTAGATTCTATAGGGATTTGTGTTATGTACTGGTTGTTTAGTGTAAATTAGAATATTCAACACAAAAGGAGATATAATGTATTGTAACAAAGACCTCACTCTCTCTGACTCTCCTCCTCTCTTGCTCTCTCTCTAGCCCTCTTCCTCTCTCTAGCTCTCTCTTAGCTCTCTTGCCCCTGTGCTCCGACCCCTGCCACCTCTCTCTGGCTCTCTTGCTTTCTCCTCTCTTACCTCTTACCCTCTTATTCTTTCTCTCCCTCGCTTTTTGGGACCTCCCTTCAGCCGAGGCTGGTGGCTGAAGGCAAGGCCCTTCTTACCCACGACCCTTGCAATAAAACCGCGTGTTCTAGAATATCTCAGGTCTGCAGAGTTCCCTCTCCCTGCTGTCCACAGATGATCCTACAAACTATAATCGAAGTTTCAAAGAGAAAAGCATGACTGCAGCTGGGGAAGTAAAAGGATATTTTGCATATCTGAGCAAGTTTACCTTTTGCAGCTAAAGGGAATCAGAAAACCTGCTATACCTAGAATATGGAATTGAGTACTCTGGATATGAGAGAGGTTATTAATCCTGGGGTAGAAATTCCTATTTTCTTCTGTGTCCTCAAATGTATACCTGTTTGAACATCAGCATGGATTGCCATCAAATATTGGACTGCTTTTACCATAACTCACTAACATAACATAAATCACAGAAGTAATTTCACTGGTTGTGCCTATCAGTGCTGTTCAGCAGAAAGATTCCACTGGACTAAATGGACCTTTTATGTGTAACTTTCTGAAGAATTATAAATCAGTCAAGCTTAACCTTAGGGCACCAGGAAGATACAGAAACACTCTCTTAGACAAAACAAAAATGTAAGCAATAAAGGAATAAGAAACATAAAGGTATAATAAATAATAATACGGTGAGAAACAGTCAGAATGGATTGCCAAAAGCAGCTTGAGCCAAAGCTAGTTCCAAATCTAATTTTCTTACTTTCTGAATAAGTAGTGTGATGGATAAGCAGGAAACAATAATAGTGACATATTTTGCCTCAAGGAAAGTTTCTTTTTTAATGCATGCTCCATGTGCTGTATCCACAAAGAATGAGAAAAGAGTATTTTGGCTTTTCTAGGTCAGAGCTAGGTCAAGATCAGTAGATGCAGAGTTGCTTGAAAACCTGCACTCAAACAGTAGCTATTTCCGATTTTCTGTTATTCATGTAAGTAGAATCCTGGAAGGATGACTTCAGCCAGTATCACTCAACATTTTCAGTATTGACTTGGCTGATTAGAGGTGGGAGAACATGTTTACAAAACATGCAAATAACAAAAGTCTGTGAAAGGGTTACTTGTAGACTAGAAGAAAAGATCAGCATTTAAAACACTTTTGAAAAGTTGAGAAGTCAGAAATCTATTAATTGAATTAATTAAATTCAATTGAGAAAAGTTCAAAGGAAAGAAAAAAATCCGTCTTCAATGTATAGGACAATTAGTTGGAGTAGTAATAAACAAGTAAAAAAAATAAGGTAGCAATAAACAAGTGAAAAAATAACATCCTAAGAGAAACATGATTCTGATTTTTAGTCAAAAACATTGTAGTTAGAATTAAGAAAAACACGCTTTATTTGTGTTTATTAGGCTTTATCTGGACCAACACTTCCTGATTGGCATACCTCCTTTCAAAAAAAGTGCAGCTCAATTAGTCCAAAATGACAACAGCAAAAGAGCTTTGTAAAATTAAACCCACAGGAGACATTACATTAATTACTAAAGATTTATCAGGGAGATAGGAAAAGATTAACTATACCTATGAAAGTCCTGCTGGGGATGGCATAGATGTAAAACTGAACACACCTTAGAGCAAAGGCTTGACAAGATTTTGAGACCCCCTCTATTTCTGTGTTACATGGTTTTGGAGATGGACTCAGTTCACTTTGCAGTGGCATTTGTCATGTTTTCCTTTTTCATGCTTTCTGAGCTGGTGATTCAGGAAGCTGGGGCAGGTCCAGGCATGCATTAGAGTTAATGGATGTTTACACAAGGAAAAATGTCTTTGCACTTGTGGTATTCAAAAACAGATGAAATCAGAAAAAGGGCCTCCCTCAGTGGTGCTGAGGGAATTAGGATGCATGTCTGTATTGTGAAAGCAGCCAGATCTTCCCCCACATGTGAAAACCACAAGCTAGGACTGTTTATCCATATACCAGTCAATTAAGTGCTGAAGGTGTTAACTTGCCCATGTTGCTGCAGGTTTTGGCACAGTTTTAAGACACAAGAACATCATTGCCTATGAACAGCCTCAAGCAGAGAGTCCAGCAGTTGTTGCCAGACTCATCTTTATTTCTGTGGAGTTACAGAGGGATGGACTGAGATGCCCACTTACAATTTCTGCAGACGCTGGAAATGTGGCTGCTGTGTAGATGTGGTGACACTTTGGTCTGGGCTACCAGGCAGGTGTACAAGTCATGGGCTGCATAAAGTATGTCAGGTCAAAAGTGCCCATGAGGTGAGTTGATAGGAATCACACAATTCCAGTGTGGCCCTGGCTTGCTGTCTCTCTGTGCTCATACATGTGGACTTCCTGTACAATGAACCTGATTTTTTAAGGATGAAGGAAGGTATTTGTTGTGTCCTGGATCTGACATGTGGTGTGGAGTCCTCAGGGCAGTTTTGGGAGAAACTTTTCTGAGTTATGGGTTATGTGATGAAGACCATGTAACTCCTTAATACCTCATTTGTGATGGTGGAAAACACTGGGTAAATGACACAAAAGAAACACAGAACTGTGACCTTATTCTTAAACTGATCTCCGTGTCCGTTGTCACAGAGTATCCTGATGGATGGACAAAAGCAGCCTTGTCCAGTTCGGTTCTGCTAAGGGAAATGCACAATATGGCATTTGTGTGGTTGCAAGAAAACTAGGCTTTGATTTCTTATTTTAGTTAGCTTGATTCCTTTTTTTAATTAAAAAAAAATTAGAACATCTACTAGATAAAGACAAGGATGTGACATTTTACTTTAGTGGAGCTGCCTTTTCCATTGAAGTTAGTAATTTCATTAACAATGAAAATACTCACCAGTACTTGCTACATCAGTATTGACATCAAAGTATTAATTGAATAATTTTTTACCAGACAATGCATATACATTTTCAAATAAGACTGCGGCTCCCCTCTAACCTTGCTCAGATTAATGTAATAAAATGTATGGACAAAAAGTTGCAGTGGGTACTGGCCACTCAACTAATTTTTCTTTCAAAACTAAGAATTGCAAAGTCAGTTCATTAACTTATAACTTGTTCTAATGTCAGCTACCAGTGTGATCTTGTGTTATTCATGAGTCACTGAAGAGTACAAATAGGATATATCAGGTTGTTTGCTATTTCTTAGCGGGCTTTCATCCCTTCAACTTTATTAATTTCTTTTTTTTGTGCAGAAGTCCAGGTGTCCTTGTCCTGAGCAGCCAGAAATAGCTGTTCATTGCAGACATATCTGGCTTACACTCACCCTGCTGTCTACATATCTCTGGGACAAATCCCTTTTCTCCCACACACACTCCCATCATACTCAACACTGAATCCAAAACCTCTAGTACAAAAAAATCCCTGAGGTTTAAAAGCTTTAAAAACTACCATGCACTCTTGAAAGAGATCAAGATTCACTGAGGGTTTTGTCAATGCACCAGGCTGTTCTTACTGGAAATGAATTTGTTTGATGAAGTTATTTGTGGAGTTCATTTCTTAGGATATGTCCTCTGAGCTGCACCCCATTCCCAGGGAACTGCAAAGTCTCTCTCCCCTGCATAGTCCTCAGTAGCTTCTGCCAATCTTTTTTGGGAAAAAAGTCTTATAAATTTACTCACAGGGCCTAACTTGGTCCCTTTTCCAAAGATTTGGTGTTCAGGTACTGAATAAAATGCCTCTGCTATTAGTGATTGCTTTTATCAACATAGTGCTATCACAGATGTATCTTTAAGTTTTATTTTCACTCCACATACCTGATTAAGCATTTAAACATATGCAGTAATTGTTCATATTGGTGCTACTAGGCAGAATCCTTAGTGAATTATTAAATAGATTGCTATGGCACACTGAAATTTACTGTGATAAAAAAGATAAAAAGCAACACATATTTGTAGACAAAGTTATGTGTAACTTGAGAGAGACAAGAGGGCACAGTACATGGAGGCCTGATTTACAAATCATTTTTGTATGTCCTTGGCTAATCTTGGTTTTCAGTGTCTATCAGACTTACCTTTTACTTAAAATTTTTGAAGTTTTACCATTTACTTGCAATTTTTTCAAGTTTTACATTTTATTTATAATTTCCAGACGGGTTCCTACAGTCACTCCAAGTCTTCAAAATCATGCTTCTTACGTGGTCCACACCCCAACCCCTTCCAAATGGTAAGTGTGGTTTTGCATAAAACAGATGCTTCCCTTTAAAAAACTTTGTTACAAGAGAATAGACTTCAGGATCAAGGGAATTAGGTAAGCTGTGCAATTACCAGAAAATACATGCTCCAGTGCAACTGGAAAGCACCATCTGGGACATTTCAGACTGTAACAGTTCTGCGAAAATCTACTTGTTGAAAGAAATAGACACTGCAAGGGCATTTAATCATCTCACTTTCTTATATAAAAGGAAATCCCTGAACTCCTTTAGAATATCAGCTTTGAGTATAATTAGCCTGGTGATGATAATGTGCTTCACAGGGAGTGGTGGATTTTTTGAAATATTTCAAGTTATCTGAGAAACACATTTGTCAGCAGATGTTATTTCTTGCCACCATCACACAGTGACTTCAGTAAATGGAACTGCAGTGACAATTTCACCTTAGCTACCCTGAGAGTTAGTAAAGGAAAGGCACAGGACTTCAAGTGTCTTTAAGATACATTAGAAAATTAAGTTGGAAACATGTTTTTATTTTGGACTGTGATGCTTACCTGCAGAGTCCTCCTTGCCACAGGCTACATTACATCCTGTGCTATCACGTAAAGCAAACTTGAAGAGGGTTGTTTTCAGTAGCTAGGGGACACAGCTAAAGTACCATTGTATCTTCACAATGAAAATGACATCCTATCACTTGTATTGCTGAGGTGTCAGCCCTGTTCCCCCCTGCTCTGTTTCAAAGGAAAATTAATTATCCTGTATTTTTTTTTGTTGAAAAACCAGTCAACCAGTCTGCATCACTGACACTGTGTTTTGCTCAGCAAGGTGTATCTGTGTTCGACTTGTCTTTTTTTCTAGTGCAAAGAGAAGGACCAGTAAAATCTCTGATGCTGTGCAAGGGATTTGGTATATTCGTTTCAACCTTTACAATTCTTTGTCACTTGGGTAGAAGATGGTAGGTCTTGAAATTCTTATTTACCAGTGATATCTGCCTCTCTGTATTGCAGCTAGAGGAGACTGTTTCTCATGGGCCAATTGTTCCCAACACCTGGACTCCCATCAGAGCCTTTAGTATCAAGATGTGCTGTTAATAGCCATGTAGTGCACAGCAGAGGCTGAGTATGTGCAGATGTTTGAAATGTGGCTGTAGCACTGGGGCTGCACTGAAACACTGAAGCTGATACAGCACATGTCCTTACACTGAGATGAAGGCAGACGTGATCTAATGCTGCTTCAAAATTGATGTGGCTATTTTGCTCTCCTAGTATGTCCCACATGCAGCAGATTAATGCACTGTGGATAGCCTGTTTTGCCCACTGCATCCTGCAGACACCTACACAAGGTATGGTGACAAGACTTCCAAGGCAGATGCATCAGCCAACCTAATTTTTTACTCACAGATTACCAATATCCTTCCAGAAAAGAGTTTCTTCTGGTGACAGAAATAGTTCAAGGAGTAAGATGTGGTCCTTCCACTCATGTGCCAGGTGTTTAGAGATCCTGTGCTGCTCAGGTAAAACACTTGACCTTGTCTGAAGTTTTCTTTGTTCTAAACCTGAACTGCGGTGGTACAAGATAACCAGTGACAAAACTAAACCTAACTGGCAGTTAGGTGTCAAGGGAAAAAGCATCTACCACAGACAAGAGTCTTGCTGACAAGAATATAATTTTGCTCCTTCAAATTTCTAGACCCCGTCCCTGCTGACATGAGGATCTGTTTGAAGTGTGGAGAGGATATCTATAAATATACCCGTACATTCTCTCACATCTGCATTTTAATACCTACTTTGATACAAAATTTGCTCTAAGTTGACTGCAGTCATTTGTGATGCAGTTATCAGCACAATTATATCACATGTAACACCAGCAAGGCAATCCCAATGTACTCATTGCCTAAATCCCAGTTGCCTAAAATAAACTGATGTCTAAAACTTCTCTTGCAGTATTGTGTAGTAAGGACAGTAGCTGGCATGCTTACTAATATCTTTTAGTGGTTGAACATAAAAGGGAATTTACACAACCAGTTCAGGCAGCCTGGGTCCCTCTTTTCAGGTGTGAAACATGATTCTTAATCATATGAGCAGGTATAGCAAAGGCAGCTTGTTACACAATGCCTGGCTTTGTTACAAGAGCAAGCCTGTCTTACTGGAACCTGAAATTTTGCAGTCTGTATGACTTTAGTCAAACCAACAGATGTTAATCAGCTGACTTTGCTTTGTTCACATGGAGTGTTATGTGCTGCTTCTGTGGAAAAGGACTTAGAAGAGAAAGCAAAGCACAGATGTCCTGAGCTCTAAGCCTTGCTACCAGATGATGGGCTACACCGGAGCTGCTTTTAGACGTGGCCCTTACAAAATGTTCAGTAATTAATGTATCTTCCTTCTGCTTATCGTACAAGCCATGCTGTTGTGTGCTTAGTCTCACAGCAACCATTCTACCAAAACTCCAGTCCTAGACTAAAATATATTATTGTATTTCTAGACCAAAATATATTATTGCATGTCTAAGCAGTGGTTGTTTTACTGGTGTGTATAAAACTGCATTCTTCCTTGGAAAATACTAGATTTTGAGTATTTTAAGTAGTGTTACCTGGCTTCTGTTATTCATACCGAGTCTCTTCCTACAGTATGGATTTTGAAAAACAGCTAGAACTTTAGCTACTCAACATCACTGAAATGGAAAGAAATTTTGACTAATATTTTTTGCTTGTTTTTGAAAAAGAAGAGAATCTCTGTGTCAGAGTAGGAGATTACAAGGTAATCCCTCTTTTTGGCAATAAGGATAATTTTCTCTGGCAAACTAATATTTTTTTCTGCTCCTTTTCTCTGTTTTTTGAATTTTGCATACAACTGTTTATTAAAATGTAGGAAGTGAGAGAAGAGTGAAGATTGACATGTTCATAGGGTCCTGATGCAGCACGGCACATGCAAATCATTTCAATTCAGGGTTCAATCATTAATTATCACAAGACTAGACTAGTCCATTGCTTGCTCACAAACAAGATAAAAAATAGGAAGGATCATGGCTAAAAAGGAAACAGATTAAAAATGCATTTATCACATAACTGAGAGGTGATCACTCATTGGCAGTACACATGAGAGAAGGGTGAATGGTTGAGGGTATCAATTGAGATAATCAGTTAGGGTATGGTTTCCTTAGCCTTTTCCCTTTTCAGCTGTAGTGATGGTATCTGAAAAATTTGACATCAGCAGTTCTGCTGCCCCAGCATCCAAACTTTAATTACTTCTTATTGTGATCTGGAATTGTTTCTGTGCAGGAAACACTGCTTGGACTCCAGAGAACTGGATTTTGTCTTGGGGTATTCCATGCTCCCTTGTACAAGGAGAGTAGGTGGGAAGCAAATAGCCACAAAACAGGATATAGTGGGATCACAGTGCCAAGTCAATCTAAAAAGCTTTGTGAAGAAGTGAGAGATATTGGAAGAGTCTAATAATCATATAACTTAAACCGACATTAGGCCATGTCTACTTTCAGTGTACCCAGGACTTATTCTGTATCAGCTGCAGTTTTTGATCCACACAAAAAAGGTGGATATGGTTATCTTCAGCAGGAATGTCCAGAGGATAGTTTAGTGCAAATAATTTCTAATGGTTCATACCTAACATAGGAGCTCAGAGTTTGCAGGAGTGAACTGCAGGGATTCAGGTGAGTCTGTAGTAGAAGGTGTCTTGCCAGAAGGACAAATCTCAAACAGAAATTTTGTGGAGGTGGCTACGAGAGGCTCCAGAGAATGCTGTCCTGTGCTGATCTTGGTTAGGATAGAGTTAATTTTTTTTCATAGTAGCTTGTATGGTACTATGTTGTGTGCTGGAAACAGTGTTGATTCTGCAGAGATGTTTTAGCTATTGCTGAGAAAATCTTATACAGAATGAAAATCTTTCCTGTTCCTCACACAGCCCTGCCAGTGAGCATCCTGGGGGGTGGGCAAGAAGTCAGGAGGGGGCACAGCTGGGACAGCTGAACCTAATGACCACAGGCATATCCCACACCATATGAGGTTGTGCCTAGCAATAAAAGATGGGAAAAGATGAGGAAAAGGGAGGAACTAATTTATGGTCTTCCCAAGTAAACATTACAAGTGGTGGAGCCCTGCTTTCTTACAAATGACTAAATGCCTATTTGCTGATGAGAAGTAGCAAATTCCTCATTTTGTTTTGTTTGCACACACAACTTTTGCTTTGCCAATTTAACTGTCTTTGTCTGAACCCACAAGTTTTTGCACTTTTATCCTTTCAGTTCTCTCCCCCAACTCGAGGGACAGCTGGGGTTGAACTGCATTCCAGGGTTAACCCACATAACCCAATGGGCTTCAGCACATTATAATCAAACACAAATCAGACTGGTTTGGTGAATTCAGGCATACTGACTCTTGAAGTTTCCTGATCAATGATCAAAACAGCTGATAAAATTTATCATTGAATTTTGTACCTCATCTTTGCTTAGGATCAGATGTGACTAAGATGCTGTAGCTGATGTCATCTGCATGACTAGAAAATTCCACAAGAATTTGGCATTCTAGATATGCTAGATTCCTGACAGAAATTGTCCCTTCTCAGCATCTTTCACCACATCACCTTTACAGGAATCATTGGGTTGTCCAAAGTCTTACACACTGGTAGGAAACCCACCACAAGAAAAAAGAGCTCACCAGCAGCCTCTGTAGACAGAATGGCAATCCTTATTTATGTCCAGGATTATTTTACCTTTGCCTAAATGGGAGAATTTATCTGGTAAATCTAAATTAGTATCCTGTTTTCCTAACCCTTGCACTGGGGAAATGTTTCCAGTGTCTACTTTTCATTCACTCTATGGGCAACCAATCCTACATTTAGATGCTTAATGTTAGGTAGCTGAAACCTCCCAGTAATATCTGGTAGGTTTTTAAATACTTATATACTTCTTTTTTTTTTTCTTTTTTTTTTTTTTTTTTTTTTTTAAGAGTAGACAGAGCAGAAGTATGGGCAAATATTTTTCTCAAGCACTGAAACCACTCATCTTGAGTACCATCAATGGTGATTCTGGAACAGAGCTGATTTGAAAAAAAGAGGAGTCTTGCACATCTGAGTCAAAGTGGGAGTTTCTGAGCTTTGTATAGTCAGCTCACCTTCCATGTCAAGTTTGCTTTTCTGGGTGCAAAACCCTGTTTGGAGTTCTGAAGCACTGCTGGTTAACAAACACACCCATTATCAGAGTCTGACACTGACATTCCACCACTGACATTCCACACCACCAACAGAATAAAAAGATGGGATGTTGCTGAGGGGCATTCTTTTGATCCAGGCTGAAGGCAAAAATGTTTTGGTTGTGCAGGCACAATCTGTGACTGTAGAAATGCAGTTATTTTTGCTATCCTTACTAAATTATCCAACAACCACAGGAGCACATGAATCAATTTCTTTTGTTTGCATATTTACAGTATAACGTATTTGTCAAACTAACTTAATGGAAAATTAAGAGGGATTCCAGCTCTTGCTGTGGCTCTGCCTCTACAGTATGAACAAGTTGGTGCAAACCATTGCAAACAACCACTAGTCAGTTCTGATTATAGAGAGCAGACATTTAAGTTGCAGAAATCCTACATCTTGTGGTACTGTCTGGAAAGCAGAGGCCTTTATTTGTGGGAGAGTCCCAACAAAAACTGAAGATTGTGGGATCTACCACTGTGCATATTATTTCAGAGTTAGTTCAGGAGAAGAATGAAAAACTGAGAAGATTAAAGTCTGCCAACCCATAAGTCTAGCTGTTATTCTCTGTCATATATATCAAAAGAAAAAAGTCCAAGAAAAGAGGGAATATGAGGAAGCAATTTTCTTGGCTGTTCTGTCTTGGTTTCTGCCATGTTATATTTTGAATTTTATGTTCTCCTGTGCTAGGAGACTGCATCTATTATCTGAATTTTAATGAATATGTTTTTCTTTCCTGAGCAGAAATTTTATCATCCTCATTTCCCTATCATTTATATGCACTCATTTTATCAGTTTTAGAATAAAAGTTAATTGTGATGTATAGATAGAGATTGATTTGATTCCCTTCTTTGTGATATGCAAAGGAGGCCTGAAATTTTGTCAGAAATATTTTTTCCTCCAGTGTTTTTCACATGAGCAATTTAGACCCCGTCCTATTTTTCCTGAAAGTCTGCAAGAAACCTCGATGTCATTCTTATATCTTTAAACAGACCTGAACAATGGAATCAACTGAAACCATAGGGTATTTTTTAAGATGACACAAATGAAACTCTCAACTTTTTAATTAATAATTTGGAACGGATTAAAAAAATACTTGAAATAAAAAAAAAAAAAAATTAAAAAAATCCTTTTTCCTTCAGTTCAATACTAAAAAGAATTTCCAGGATACCAATAAGTGAATTTCAGTAAATTAGAAATGAATTTTTATTCACAGGGCTTAAATGTTTTTTTCTACTCTGTCCTCATATTCATTCTTGTAACCATTCTGGTTAACACTAAAGTCCATGGAAAATTAATTTTCAGTCCATGCCAAAGTTAGTGAAGTATATCAAGTATAACAATCTCCGGAGCAGTAGAGTTTTTTGTCCGAATTTCTCATTAGTGTTAAGATGCCTATCAACTCATTTTGGCAAGTGAAGGCATGACCGAGGTAGTGCATGCAGGTCACTGTTGCTTGAATTGCCTTTAGCCCAGCTGCACTTTTTTACTAGATCTTTTTCCTGTTTGTTTTTTTCTCTTCTTTGTGTGTGCTGATGCCTGGAGATTTAGCGTGAAAGATCCTGCAGACGTCTGGCCCTGCTTTCCCACAAAGACCACTCACATTCATGTGTGCCACAATAACAATTTCTCTTTCACAACAAACCCTTCTGAAGGACTAATGAGCACAAAGAGAAAAATGAAAGCCAAGATGCCACACAATAATCATGAGAATGAATCACCAGGGGAATTAGACACAGATGTATTTCTCAGGATAAACCTGCATATTGGAAATTTGCAAAGGCAAATGCAATATTCACACACACAGAGTACAGAAGGTGAGATTCAGTGCAGCCAGACTTTAAGAGAGTTGGAGTGATGTAATCCATAGCTGTTCCTATAGCAATCTTGAATATGCAACTAATCTTTGTGGCCAGTTGCACTGAATCAACAGCTGCTGATGGATTAATGGAATATTTTCTCAATGGTTATTTCAAGCCATTTATCTTCTTTCTGTGCAGACTGAAAACTTAAACATTCAGATAGCTCACATACTAAATTGCATCATTCACAGACATAGTGTCTCTTCTTCCTGTGGTGAAAAAAGCACCCTACATCTTACATATTAGGCAAAACCACTAGGAAAATCTAGCTAACCTTGCTGGCAATTTTAATAGCCTCCCTCCAAACAGTAGCGTAAGTGCAATCAGGGTAAAAGTAGATTTACCACTGAAGTTGTGTGGGTTCTCAGTAATTTTCTCACTCACTACCATTCAACATACTGTTTTGAAATCTGGTGTATCATGGATCTAGAAGTACAGATTTATTTCTCTGTATTGAAACTTGCTCTTGTTTGAGAACTATCCTGGCAGAAACCTGCTTCATGCTGGAGCAGCTTTCTCAGACAATATTAGGAAGTGTTTCAATTTTCTGACATGAAGATGGAAAATCTCATTTCTGAGATTAATTGTTTCCTTTTTGAGCAAAGTGAGACTTCAGGGACGAGAGAATCTTCTGGGGAGCCTTCTTCCTTTACATCTAGCTAGAGAAGAAACGTCAGTTCAAGATGCACAGTGGTGGATATGTGGGCTGGGAAAGACAATGGGGGAAGGATTTTCTCTAACTACATATAATATGGTTATGCCAAAGCCATGCCAAAATTAGATTGAGAAGGAAAAAAAGCATCTGGAAAATTGCAGCAACTTTTAAAGTACAGTATTTTAGTTCAAGTCCAGGGGGAGAGCAGGAGTGTAGTGATATTTATCAATAGCTTCAACATAGAGTTCCAACAAAAAGAGAACAAATTGCTCTCTGCCCTTGGCATGATAATTTGCCTTTTACCTTTTGCATTTTCATATATTAGTTTGAAAAGCAGAGGACCAAAACAATCAACAACAGATGTTCCATACAATCAGTGTGGTACATGAATTCAGTTAGCATGCAAATTATCGTCCCTGGGCTATTCATGAGGACTGCTGGGAAAGCAGGCAGCCTGCTTTGCAAAAATAGATAGAAGGGGTATGATTAAAATGTCTGGATTCAATCACATGTTTAATCACCATCCACTATTTTAGCTCAGCTACAATGACTGGTAGCTATTATGACAAAAATTTGAAAATGTGCATGATGCACAGTGGCACCCAGGAGCCCGATAGGTGGTCTGTGCTTGATCAAAGTGATCAAAGCTTTGTTCTGGGTTTCCCTCTGGTCCATTTCACCACAACAACTTTAAATGTACAAAATATGATTTATAGGAGGGTGTTCTATTCTTTGATTTTTAGTCTAGGATCTTATGAAATGTGTCTCAGCTTTTCAGTGAAAGTAATAAATTATTTTTCTCCCTCCTTAAAGGTAGCAATTCATGACTGTGTTATCTATACAGAACTGGGTAATACAGAAGGATAGAGACTTCTAACCTGCCTACATATAAATCAAAGATGAAACCCAAGAAAATTTTGATGTGTCCCATAAAAAGCTTATTTAAACAATTCTGAAAGTTAAGGGGCAGATAAGTTATCCTTGTGCCATTTTGGCACTTTCTTTCTAGTTGTGGATGGATGCCAGAAGGGTAGGAAAAAGTAGCAGGAAAAATTAGAACCTCGATTTAATTTTTTAAAATCAAAGAAGTAGGTTAGTTAGAATTTTGGCAACAGTATATATTATTTATTCAATGAATGAAATGAAAAAAAAACAACAAACAAAACCACCACCAAAACAAACAAACAAACAAAAAAAAACACCTCTGAGGGATAGACTGTGGAAATTTTACTTACTCTGCTAAGTGCTTGCTCATGTGAAGAATTCTGCTTTTTTCTGCTCTTTTTTTTAGTTAGCCAATATAGCTCAAAATTAACCCAAATTAGCATGAAAAGGAAAACTATCAAGTGGACTGAAGACTGTTTATATTACACTGCATATTAGGAGCACTCTAAATGGCAAAACATCAAATAAGGGGAAATTCTCTAATAGGGCGATCTGAGGGTCAGATGTAGTACAATACTGTATTGACAAAGAAATAAAAGGAAGGGTCATTTTACAGGACATTTCAGGACACTACCAAACTTAGAACACTCAGAAACACGGGCAAGATAAGCAGAATTCCTCTAAGTCTAGAGAAATTAGCAACTGGGTCTAAAAGGATAAAACAGGAGCTGACTTGGGAATATGAATGTTATGAAAACAAAAGAGAAAGTAAACTGAAATACATAGGAGCAGAAAACTGGTTAGCAGAAATATCAAGAAACAGGACTGAAATGAGAACCAGTGGCTTTACAACTGCTGCAGCCAGCCAGGTGAACATGGAGTGCATGACACTGGCTATGGTTATGGTACAGGGTTTGAAATTTGCACAAGTGGAGAGATCACCAAGGATTCATAGCTTTGAGAAACAAATGGCAGCTGAGGTGACTGCACTTCACTGGAGTTCTATGCTTGCCTTAATCAGTTACCTTTGACCTTTGCTGCAAACCCCTTTCATAAGCAAAGGGGCAGAAGAGGTACAGTGAATTTAACTGTCTGGGGATGAAGTGGGTGGATGGTTTTGAAGAATTATGCCTTTCAGCGCATGACAAACAGAACATCCAATAATTCCTGTGTCCTTTCAATGTGGCTCAAGCTATGACAACCCAGCTTCTCCCTGGAGTACCAAAACAATACCCATGTGTCTTCCATTATGGAACATAAGTGACAGAAAATTTCAAATACAGAATAAAGAAGAGAGATGGCAAATAAATAAATGAAGAAGCATGACACTGCCTGCTAGATGTGCTAGTATACAGCTGATGGGCTATAAAGGCAGCACTCTGCTCTTGTAACAGCTCTGTTGGCAATGGGAGGCTCATGTCATTACTTAGAAATGAAAGCCTGTTGCTGAGCCATTCAAATTAAGAAGAAGGACAGTGGTATAACAAGAAAGGTACCATATGCCAGTGGATCAGATGCAATTTGTGTGTTTTAACATTGAAACATTCTGTCCTGATTAAAGCTTAATTGGTCAAAACACTGACTCTGCAGACTTCTTGGCTACAATGAACACAAATATTTAAAATGCACAGTTCTTGATTAAAACAGTGACTGTGCACCATGACTAGCAGCATTATTATTTAAACAAAAAGGAAAGGAATGAAAATATAGAATGTTCCCAAGTTACCCAAATAGAACTGCAGTCATAATTGTTCTGAAGTTGGTCACTGTAAATTATAATTTTTTTTTCTTTATTAAAATAAAGAGAAAGTAAACACTCATTCATTTTGGTTTTTAAACTGGGCTTGGTTGGTCAGCTGACCTTGTCACTTTTGAAAAATGCCTCCAAATCTATTTTTCTTACTTTTTATTTGTCAAGTATTTTCAATAATTGCCTGCATCTTCCAGTCCTGGAGAACAAAACTGAAGAAGGAATTCTCAGTTAACTGCTAGTGAAATGGTCTAGAGAAGTTGCAATAAATGTTTTTTGCTTCCTCCAGACATTGTCCATTTACCCACACGAGCAACCCTCCACTAGTCCTGCTTTTGGTTCAGGGTGTTTTCAACAACATATTCGAAGATGGAGGCAAGAGGCTAGCAGAGAAATCAACAGCTATTAATCACAAAAGCTGTTCCATTTTTCAAGTCTTTCCATCTGTTTTCATCAAGGAGTGTGTGAGCAGCATTTCCCACATGAGCCTAATGGCAGAACTCAGCAGTTCCTCTCACAATCCAGAAATTATGCAATCTACATTCTAATTTGAAGATTATTCATAAGAATGAGTCGTGGTATTAATTTCAGATGATGTGTGAAATTTCCCAGCCTCCTTTTTCCAGAGGAATTGCTCATTTTACAGGAGCAGGTCTCAGGTTCTGGCAGGTCTCTGAAGTACAGAGCTCCACGGCTGTTGACCCGAAGTGTAGACATCCCTGGAGTAGCTCTCTTAGCACTAGAATTAAGAAGTGAGTCTGCCTAGCTGCATATTTAATACGTGAAAAACAAAAATTGTTGCCTGAGATATTTCATGGAAAAGACCTAATAGTGGGGAAGCGTTGCAGCCTGCTGAGCATTGCAGCATAATGAGCCAAAGGCAGGAGGTCCTCACTACTGTTGTTAATTCTTTGATTTTGTTACATCTGAATTACACACAGAACCCAGAACACATAGAATGGCAATTGAGCTACAGGAGTAGAAAATAATTCCTCTCCTTTCTGAGTGGAGAAATCATGCTGTCACTTTCACAAAGTACATTGAACAGACACATATTATTGTAAGCAATGTTTTTTAGTCTGGGTAAAGGAAAAGAAGGAAGTAGATGCTCATTTACGCATAATGTTGTAAAGTAGGAAAAAAACACTTCATGGCTCAGGAATCTGAAAGTACATCTTAAAATGCATTTTAAAAAAAGGAATTTAAAATAAAAGAAGATGTTAACACATATTCCATTGTTATGTTAAAGTGGCAACAACCCATGAAAATGAGCAAGCAGTAAGTTTCTAATGGGAACCAATGGCTTGTAAAGCTTTTTGGGTAACTATTTCATCTACAAAAGTGCACCCCCCCAAACACAAACCTTTGCAGACAGGAACTTTCTGTAAAAGTCATATTTGAAAACTACTGAACAAAAAAGCTTTGCCATCAGAGACTACCATCTGTTTACTATATTAAATATACAGTTCTTTGTGTTTTTATTAGAAAAGTTTTTCCTTTAACAAGGCAGACAGAGGAGCTTATACATACAGCAAACCTTTTTACTGCAAAAACGTGTACAAGCTGTAGTGTAGAAATGGCATGACATTTGGGGAAGGTTACATATTCTGTCTTTGTGTAATCTCAAGAAATACAAGTTATATTTGCTTAATTAGTGTAGCAATGGATGTAAAAATCACTTGTCAGAGAGCACAAGGGATTTTTCTGTTAGCTCAGAAAAAACTTTTACTCTGCTAGCAGATCCTACCAATCTGAGAAATTCAAAAGAAACTCCATAGCTAAAGATTATTTTTAGCACTATATACATATGTCTGTGTGAAACCTCCTTGAGGTGTTGATATCCATGCAATGGGAAACTGTTCCTTATGGAGCTGACCAACTGATGTACCACAGCTG
>JANPWX010000024.1:3314776-3341123 GCA_024734555.1 Trochalopteron elliotii | reverse complement strand
GGAGAGGAGAGGAGAGGAGAGGAGAGGAGAGGAGAGGAGAGGAGAGGAGAGGAGAGGAGATCCCATTATTTGCAAGGGATGATTTTGGGCTAACTGATGACAGTATATTGAATGTGGATTTAAGGCCAAATGTTCTGTTGAGGGAAATGGACAAAGCTTCTTCCATGTCACTACAGCATTAATCACTTCAATTGATTAATTGGCAGAGGGAACAGGTCCCTGTCTTTGGTGGTTCTTTGAACAATCCACATGTGACATGGATTATTAAAGGGAATTAAAATTCTTGAATACAGCAACCATTCTAACTCATATCCTCCTAACATTTAAGAACATATAAAAGCTGCCTCATGGAGAAACAGGACTATCTAGTTCTATATCCCTGTTTAATATTGTAGGCTGTGTTCAAGGGAAAATACGAGCATTCACTGTGATTTGTTTACTAGAAGACTTGTATTTCCACCATGACTTTTGAAAGATCTTCCTATCAATGGATCTATACACAGTTCAGTGATTTTTAGCATGTTGTGGTATATTTCAGAGTAATCTCCTTTCTTGCTTTAGACCACCAAATCCCAAGTACTGAGGTGTGTTTTACTTGAGAAGAAGAATGTTGTTAGAGATGAGTCATGGCACTGAGCCCAAGTTAATATGTCTAATAAATACAAAAGGTATTACCAAAGCCCTCTTAAAGTGCAGTTTTCAGCTGCAGGTGCTGACTTGGGCCTTGACTTTTGTTGTTGCCTATTGTGCATCCAGCAGCTGGATGGAGCAGCCATAAACAAACACACAGCATGGGGTCAGAGCTCCTGTCAGCTGATGAAAACCATTGCTGAAAATCAGTTCAGCTGAGACCATCTGCCTGGCCCTTCACAGCAGTTGCTCCCTCACCACTTTGCAGGAGCAAAGACCCAGCTACACATGGTTTCTTTAGTCTTCACTGCAATGTCCAAGGATGCCTACATTCTTGTCAGCTCAGTGGAAGGTACATGTTTCTAATTGTTTTCTTATTCACAGAAGATGAAAAAAAAATCCACATTTCTCTTTCCATGTTCTCATTGGAGAACTGCTACACTTAATAAGTTGAAGAAGCTTTTGCATTCATCTACTGCCATGATACCAAAAATTATCTCTATATTTTCACAAGTCTGATTTGCTGTTTGCTGTATATCTCAAATGTATCTCATTGGTATCATGTCTGCTGCATTGCTCTTGTAGAATATCATGTGTTTGTCATATTTCTGTTTTCCTTCCTCCCTCTTTCAAGAGACTTGGGCAGGCTTCTTTCAGCACATGTAATACGTTAACAAGACAGAAACGTCATTTGGAAACATGAGCTCCCCTCCATCTATGTATCTATCATACCAAATCCAAAAAACAGCATGCAATTAGCATTCTGCCTGGTCTCGCCCTCATGGTTTGACTCTCTATATATTATATATGAACCAGAACCCACCTTCTATCACCAGCTTTAAATCCTAGGAGCATATAAGGTCTTTGGACAGTATATTTCTCAGGTAACATGAAGTCCTCTGAATCCAGCACATGTTTCTTCAAGATCCACTGCACAATGTAACAATTACCCAAAGAAGACTAGCTTAGTGGTTGCTATTTTAAAGTGACTATTTCTATTTTAGAAGTATTTATAAGAAAGTTATTGACTCCAAAGTGCTGGAAAATCCTGTCTTCTTTCAGACTCAAACTGATTAGGTGTCAAAAGTTCAAAATTTATGGTGCAAAATCCCAAGAGCTTTACAAATAAATAACTGATGATTCCTTCATCTGTTTGTTCTTGTTTTCCTAGAGATATGCCTTGAGTAAATCTCTGAGTCTCCAAAACCAGAAAGGTTTAAAGGACACTGTTTCTTTTAAATAGAAGTTGTGTGTTTCAAATAATCATCTGATCTAGGAGCAGAGCACTGTAAAAAGGGACACAGGCTGTCAAGAAGAAAAAGATTGATAACTAAATAGCAAAACACTGGCTGAACTGATTTTGAATGGGGAAGAAGTTGATTAATCTGATTATCAATTTTCATTCATAAATAATTGATTATTTATGCATTTAGAATATCCTCACTTTAAGTAACGGTAGTTTAAATAATGAGAACTATTCATTTAGTTGAAAACTGTGACTAAGTTTTTTTCCTGTACACAGAGCCTGTGGTTTCTATTCTTTTGCAATATAAAGCATCTCTTCCCAGTTTTGTTGCACATTGAAACATATGTCAAAATCTTGTGTCTTCCATTTTGATTTTGTGCAAAATATGTACTTTCAATTACAGGTCCTCAAAATACTGCAAAGAAAAAGGTCATTTATTGGTGATGGGTTTTTTGTATCTCAAGTAATAAGACACTGTTCAAGGGAACAATGTGATACCATTTCCTCTGGTTGTTTATTGCATTTCTTTAGTTGGCCATGTCTTTCTTCACATCACAGATACATCATCATCATCATCATCAAATGATTTAGGTTGGGACCTTAAAGATCTTGTTCTAACCCCTCTTCCATAAGCAGGGAGACCTTTCACTAGACCTTGTTTCTCTAAGCTCCATCCAGCCTGGCCTTGAACACTTCCAGGGATGGGGAGTCAACAACTTCTCTCAAACAGCAACCTGTTTGGGTGCCTCATCAGCCTCACAATAAAGAAATTCTTCCTCATACCTCCTGTAGACCTACTATCTTTCAGTTTGAAACATAGTATTGTATCACTACTTGTCCTTGTAAAACGCCTCTCTCCCTCTTTGTACCTACTTGAATATTTATCCTTTTTATGGTACAGTTAGAACTACACTACTTTTTAATGTTTTAAAATAAGTGATGATACATTTTAAAGAGGGTTTTAACTGGAAAATATTCAGTACTTGACCTGTTACAAGCTCTCTCTTCAGCTCCCCTTAGTCTGGGGACTGCAGGACAATGTGCATCTTAGAGATGTATTTTTATGATGTGCTAAATCAGCATTTACAAATGGAGCTCTTACTCTGTACCTGCAGTACAGAATGATTCTGGTGGAGCACTGCAGATGGTTTACATCACCACTCTGTGGACAGCAGCAGCTTCTTGCCACAAAACAGGAGTGAGATATCTGCTTGGCACTCCTAAGTCTGTCTCATCTGGTTGTCCGTGGTGTGTCCAGCAGTCTCCCTTTTGCTTGTCAGTCTAAACATCAATTTGCATGGTTTGAATGTATCAGAAAGACAGTTTGCAGCAAATTTGATCTTCCAGTAGAATTAGGACAGTGAGCAAATAAACATGGAAATACAGATTCACATGGATACATACTTCTCAGCGGATTCTTTCAGTTCATCATGCCTTGTCAGGTACAGCCAGAGACACTGCTGGGCACTTGGCTGAGCCCATGCACACACTTTTTCAGCAAAGCAATGATCTCACTGAACAGCAAGGACACAGGCACACAGCTTCTCCAGCAACCTTCCCTCTGCACCATTCCATATGGGGCCAGAACTGGGACAAAAGAGAGAATGGTGGCTTAAGATGCTGCTTTCAGCATCTTAGGTTTTGGCTCTGCTAGGAATGTCTTGTTAGTATCCATACTGGTGTCCCATTTGAGTGCACACACAGACCGAGATAAATGCACCTGAGGAACACATCACCAGAGCAGATCATACCCCTAATCAAATGGCCAGCAAAAATTCAAAATGCACAGACAACCTAATCATTCAATTACTTTTAAAATAATCTACAGAAGGGTGCATTGTTACTGACCTTGTTCTTTTGTGTGACCAAGATATACAAAGTCAGTCTGTACTGGGCAAAAATAAAGTTGTCTGTGTAGCTTCTTGCACTGATAGACTCACTGAATCATTTAGGTTAGAAAAGAACTTTGACTGCAAAACCAACACCACAAAGTTGACCAAAAGAAATGATGGAATGATTGAACATCCTTCTCCAGAAGCTGTCTATAGTGCAGCTGGAGATGACAATAGTGAAGATAAGGGTTGCAATTCTTACCATGCTTCCCCTCTAGTAATACAGATATTATTCATCATTGACCTACCAAAACCCCTAATGTGTTCATCCCACATGTGGTGGGACTAGCACAGACTGGAACACAGTTGGACAACAGTTTGCAAGTGTTGCATGTTGAGAGCTAAAGTTAAAAATATCTTTTAGCAATAATAACTTAAGCTCAAATGGTGTGATTTTTTCATGTATGGAAGATCTAAATTTTAACTGTTACAGGTACTGGAATGGAGAAGATAGCTCCTCACAACTCAAAAAGTTGTATTTAAATTATTTTAACTTCACACCACAGTTACTTGTTTTGCATGGAGTCTCCTTCCACTAACTTTTATTGGGATAAAATAATTTTCATTCTGATTGTGCTTAGGTAAACATGTTCTGAGCACAAGAAAAATCTTTGCTCAGAGCCAAGCTTTCTAAATTTGAGAGTGCTCAGATCTACGGATTTGACTTTCTGCCCACTTCTAGGGTATACAGTAGTATTTATCTGCAAAAGCTTTTTGCCAAACTTCTTTTACAGTATTTTACCCATAAAGCAAAGACCCTGTGTTTTAGAAGCAGCATTTTACACAAGTTTTTCCATCTGTGAGATGTAAAAGATTGACTGAAAAAGAAGCAACACACAAGCTATATAGCACAGAAAATTACTTCCTTCAGGGAAGGAACTGTTACACATAAGGCTGCTCTGGAAGTCCAAAGCTTTTTCCTACATAAAATAAGAAAATTTCCTCCTTTCTTACTTTATGTTCTGTCATACCCACTGCTGTCTCTCCAATGCTCCTGGAAATATCTCACTGGGCACTGTGGTGCTAGAGAACAGCCTCCTCTTCCTAAAATACATCCTGGATCACTTTGAAGTGCACCATGCAATCAAAAATAGACATGTTTTACTCCGTGCTTGTACATTTTTCCATTTAAAAGCAAAAATGTTGCTGCATGAAGCATGCTCAAAGTCAGAGACCAAAAAGCCTGGCTCATGTTGTGAGAACCCTTAAGGTAAATAGTTGCTATTTTTAAACAGACCTGGCCTTCATGGAGGCTGCTGAATTCCCAAAGAAAACTCATTAAAAACTCTGCCAAAGCTTTTCAGAGACCTCTAGCTGCTTCCTGAATCACCTCAGACTCTGCTAACACCCAGGGCAATATCTGCCTCTCTAGCAGATTTGTAAAAAGCATCACTCCTTGGCTTATTTGCTGCTGATCACAAGATTGAGTATCAAAAATAAGAGACTGCTCCAACGGCCATTAACTCTGTGTGCTGATATCTAAACAACAGAAAAGTGAGTTTGACTTTCATATAGCTCAAAAGTTTAGAAATCTCTGAGTTAAATCATTTGAAAATACTGTGAGTAGGCGAGACAGAATTCACTGGCTACACATAAAAACCATAACTAGTAAAATTGAACAGCCCTTTCTCATCTCTCCACAGATCCTTCCATTTCCATTCCACAGAGCTACAGACCAACAGTAGAGTAGTGGGCCCACAAAGAGGTCTTTGGCAGTACGGATTTAGGAAAAAACATCAAAACCTATATTAATAATCCTGTTTGTTTCAGCTCATTTCCTCTGGGGTCAGAAGTTAGTAAGAGATCCGAGGAGCTGGCTTTAGAGAGCCTTTAAAGGTTTAAAGGTTCCCCAAATTTCTTTAATTGGTTCAACTTCCTTCTCTTTTCAGTCAGAAAGAAACCAAACGAGAGCAGAACAAGGGAATGGCTAGAGACCAACGTAGAAACAATGGACTGAAGATGACAGAGGCATGAGTTTCAAAATAAAGATGGTGAAAGACTTAATTTCCTTTAATTGCCCCCACTATTCCAAAAGAAAAAAACAAAACCAAACCAAACCAAAACCTTAAAGGAAACCCCCTAACACAACCAAAAGACCCCACCCCAAACACCAAAGGCTGAAAGAAGTCACTGGAATAAATGAGGTGTGAGAGGTAAGTACCTGACAATATTTTAGGTTCAAATTTTCTGCTCATATAGCTAAAGCTTATTACACCACACATCTGTCTTTGGATAATGAGGAACATAAAGTATACACTCAATACTAACGGAGCCAGGTCAGTTTATTTTCAATATTATTTGAGACTGTTCTTGCTCAAAAGGAAATGTTAGTGATTACCTGTCCTGCAAGTTTTATCCTTTCTTCCTTTTCTCTTTAAAATGAATGTACTTTAAAGGTTTGTCTTCCAAATTCTTTAATATTATCATATTAAAAAAAAGTTAAGAAATTTATATTCTCTACTACTCTGAATAGTAAACAGTGTGATATTTATTGCCTGATATATTTGTTATTCTGTCCATCTGCTCTTGCACATATATACTAGCCATAAAAATAATGTAAATTCTCCAAGGTGAATGGAAGATTTTAAAGCCTGCTTACTCTCATACACATTAAAAAAAAATTACTTTCCAAGTTCCAAATATAAAAATGCTACTTAAAATACCTTCAGCAAAAACACAATTGGCAAGGTGACAATGACAAGCACAATGAAGTGGGGGAAAAGGTTACAATGAGATTAAATATTGCACAAGAAAAAGGCAGGGGGAAAAGTATTTGTAAGTGCCAAAATACCTGCCAAGTAACAGGCTATTCTTCAGCTGTGTTGAATTTGAACCGTTTCCCATTGTATCACATCATCCATTTTTGGGCCACCTATAAGTTTCAAGCTGGCTTGTTAAAGTAAAGCACATAACAACAACTCAGTAGAATAGAGTAATTCCCCAGAATAATTTTCAGTTTCTTCCCTCTTCTTTTCCCCTTGCTGAACTCCTTTAGAAAGCAGGGAAATGAAATAAATTTAGTGCCATGCTTTCCAGCAGAATGCTTAGCAATGAATATCAGGTTTTCAAGACCTGTCACCTGCATTTCTTTTTTTAGGTTCACCAAATTATATTTACTGCAGTTGTTGCAATAGTTGCCATTAGAAGCCCAAAAAATTGTGGTAGAATCAGATTGCAGACCATTAAGTCCACAGGCTTTTAAAGGTGGCCTCCATGGAGGGCTGAAGGCTGAAATATTTATTACTAGCAAAACTTCATATCTTTTAAAGAATTGTTGTTGATAATATAAACTATCATTCAACATTTATGGTGGACAAAAGGATTATTTCTGTGGCTTTCTCCTGCTATTCCTTTCTTCTTTGTTTGAGTCTTTATGTATTACTATAATGATGGCACTGGAAGCTGAATTACTTTCACTTCCAAAGGCTGTGGACTGCAGGTAATTCACCAAAGCATTGAAAAAGATTAAATGCAGAGAATCATGCAAATGGGAAAACAAAGGAGAAAATTCCCTTGTTTGGAGCTTTTAATTAGTTCTCTTTTAATAGATGTTTACTTGATTGTTATTCTGTGCTGGTACAGGGCTTTTTGAGAGATTGGCTGCACTGTGCTACAAGCTACAGGGAAGTGCCATTCTTGGGTTCAGTCTGTAGTAACAGGGTTGTAGGGCAAACTGGGCTAGGAAAAGCCCCAGTGGGAGGGAATGGGGTCTTACACTAATATCACTAATATTGCAGTTCCTGAGGGTTGGTCTTGCTCTTATCTGGAGGCATGACTGCAAGACAGAGGCTCAGCTCAGAGCCATCAAAGATTTCACATGAGTTTGGGGTGTGCATGAAGAGTGAACTGATGCTCAGTACTGCTGCTGTGGTCTTCTAACCTGCCTGACTATTATCTGTCTGGAATTTAATACATGCCTGAGTGAGAGATGAGTTCTCAGTGGGGACTTCAAGGAGGGGAAAGGTTACAAGGCTTGAAGAGACTTTCAAGGCATGGGGTCTGGCATTGGCCCTCTGGTTCATTGCTCCTTGTACCTCCAGCACATATGCAGATAAACCTGGAAAAAGGAGATGGAGAGGTTTTTTGTCAGATAAAGCAAAGATGTATGTCAGCAGATCAGTGTGGCTGTCTTTTTAACAGCAGCTCCTGGCTACTGTTCCAGCAGCCCTGCACTGAAATTGCTCACAGCCTTTGCACCTTGATGGCATTTCCTGAGCAGCAGAAACTCAGCAGAGCTAACCTTCAAACATGCTTGTGCCAGCACAGGGACACATAGCTGCAAAAGAATTGGCATCAAGTGAAAAGGGACAGTTGTCCACTCTAGAAAATACTAACTTTGGGACTTACAACGGTTGCGAGGTGTTGCAAATCCAGTGGCACATCTCAGCTTTACTATTGCAGTCTCAACTGGGCCAGTGCCTTTAGGGGTAAAAAGAAAATCAAACACTCCCAAACTTACATAACTTTTGATGGCTGAATAATTGCAAACATTTTTTTGACCAAGAGAAATCATAATGGAGCAACTGGTTACTAATAGTTTCCTTTTGTTTTTTTCTGGTTTTTTTCCAAGCAGAGAAGTGTTTCCATGGCAAGTGGCTTGTGAGAAACCAGGCAAAGGGAGTAAAGGTCTACCTATGCAATTCTTCACAATATCGAAATGAAATATTCTAAGCATGGGGTTTTAAAATTAGTTTTTGTCCAAGGTATAACTGTGTCATAAAACTTTATGGCTGTAACCAGTCTCAATAAAGTCTACTGCTGTCTCTTACACCAAAATTTTAGATGGTTCCTTTCTTTCCTCAACTTATGAGAGGCTTCCTGTAGCTGATGAACGTATTCAAAGACTAAAGGAGCAGAAAAGCATCACTCAAAATCCATAACTGTCCCATTTACAGAAGCAGTGTAATCAGGTCACTACCCATTTGGGAGAGCATGAACTTAATGCCCCACATTCTGATTTCCTAGCTCCAGAAATGGATCTTCAAATATTACATCTGAATCATTGGCAATTCACTGGATTGTTGTATGCGTTTTAATGTCAAAAAAGAAAAGTTAAATAAGTATTTGAATTCCATATTTGCTCCATTGTCTGATTTACCAATGAGATATTTATCATTTAAAACAGCGTATATTTTCTGGAATGTTGCAATTTGTTTTCCTTTACTTACTTGGTTAGACCAGGAGAAACTAGAGCTTAGGGTTCAGATTGGGAAACAACGATGGTGTCTGTCCAGGTCAGGTTAATCCATTTTTTAGAAGAAAATCTCCTTCTCTACATAAACTTAAAAGAAAGCTGCAAGATATTTTAAAAAATTCTTCTTTTTCAAATTATCAAAAGATATTCTGTTACACTGTTTCTTATTTCATGGAACCATGACGTAACAATGACAGGATTTTGTCAATTTAAGTTTTTATTTTAAATACAGTACTTTTATGAATAATGAGCAATTTTTTTGGGAAAAAAGTTAAGAAAAAAATGCACTAGTTTATTACTAAAGCCATAAAAAATAAAGCAGTTTCTGTATTTCATTTCAAGTTATTGTGTAAATTGAAACACTCTGGGAAATTCTTATTTATAACACCTTAAATGCTTATTAGTCATCCTTCTACAAAACATTGGGGTTGAGGCCAGGTAGTTTCAGTATTTTCCATATTTGAATACTACCATGAGGTTTCAGGGCTGAGATCTTAATTTATGGAACTTTGTGGAGAAAGGCAATTTTCCAAAATATGAATATAAATTCCAATTTAACAACTGGCAACTCAGCAATGCAGGCTGTACTAACAATATACAAAGCAAAGTAATCTGAGGAAAAATGTAATAGGCTTTAAATTACCAATTCTTGTCAAGGCAGTGTAAGTTTTATACTAAGACAAAACTAGAACTCTTATATTTTAGATAGTGAATATCAATTTACATAGTTTTACTTGGTTTTGTCTTTCAAAAGTAATACCACCAGTTTGGGATAAGATTAATGTCCATGCAGCCATTTGATTTCAAGACTTTGCTATAGGCAAATAGCTATTTAATACTAAATTAAACAGGATTATTTTGGAAATATGAATTATAGCATGTGCGGTCAAGAGCAAGAGAATGTGAATCTGAACTGCTTCTGGAGTTAGAAGTCAGGAAGAAAATGTAATCAGGAGTTTTGGTACAAAGCATTAATACCTCAACAGTTTTTAAAACAGCAAATGCAGTTTTTAATTCTTGGATGGACTTTGCCTGTTATGTTAAAGCAATTTACCCCCACGCACCATGCTCTATATTGTCAGTTGATGCATCCTTATTACTTCTCCAGGTATTAAAGCTGTACGATATGTTTTCATTTCATTAATCTTCTCTCAGGGGGCAGTGATGAGTTCATCCAACTCTCTATTCTCAAGACTGAAAATTCTTTTCAATTAAAAAATCATCTCCACAGATGGTACCGGCATTAGCAGCAGCCCATTCTGTCTACAACAACAAATATTGAGATATTTCAGGAATTAGCCTATAAATCACTGGACATGGAATGATATGCAGGATTAAAAAAAAAAAAGAAAAGAAAAAAAAAGGGCTACCAAAAGTTAAGATGATGAGAATCTGGGCCATATGGTTTATTGTCTCTTCAATGTATCAGTTTCATCACTGTGTCTGGAGAATTTAATTGCATGTTAAGGTGAAATATAGTGAAAAATTTAACAAAGCTATTAACTATAAATATGTTATCCAAAACATTAGGATCACAAAGGTGATAATAGAAATGGTTTAAAGTCAGGGAAAATTCTCTGTTAAAGGGGATTAAAGAGGCCATTTATTGAATAGGATGGATTTCTTCCAACCCCCTATGTGCAGAAAGCATGCAATGCGTGAATAATTCATCCAGAAATTCTATCGTGAAGTTGTATCAGTTTCCACAGTAAAACCTGGCTGTGGAGGAGGAAAATACATCAACATCTGTGACAGGCCCTATGAAGAGACAGTTGCAAAGCCTTTCAGGCACCAGGAGCAAACCAAAATATAATAAATTCACCGAGTGTCAAATTTGTGTCGGCTGAGTAATGACACCATATGTCTGGGTTGCCGTGTCACCGCGGGCCGCCCCCCGGAGCAGCCCCCGCGCCTCCCGTTCTCACCGAGCCCCTTCCCAACCCCCCCACGGCTCTATAAAGTGTGCGGCGGCAGGGGAAGGGCCGCAGCTACCGTTTTCCACCCAGAAGATGGATTGAGATCCACTCGATAAATATGACTCTTGGCCAGTCTTTTTAAATCAGAGCTCAACCACGTCTCTTTATCCCCACACCAAGCTAGGTGAAATGGTCACTTCCAGTCCAACGCCAGCTCTCTAATTTATTGTCTGATGAAACAGAGGCATCCAATCCCACAAGGATGGTTAGCATTCCAGAAGGCGCAGGCTTCTCTCAGCCCGAGGGGCGTGAAACAAAGCTTAAAACCTGCAGTCAGAGCCGGCTGGCTGGGCTGGTGGCAAAGCATCACTCCCCTACAGGAGAGGCTCTTTCTTGGATGTAGTGATCATCCCTGCAGTGAATAAAGCCAATAAATTTTGGTCTGGTGCTTGTGCCCCAGAAAAAGGTGCTGACTGAACTGTTCCTACTGTCTGATCCCTGCTGGCAACTGCTAGACAAATAAAACAGGGGAAAGGAAAGGGGCAGGGGGATGGAGGGAACTGCGTTTTATGTGTTAAATTCACTTTGCTCTACTTTGAAAAACAGGGACAAAGAGACAGGTCTTGATATTTCCCTGAACTGTCTCTGCTGACAGGTGAGACCACTCCAGATGACATATTTGACTCAAATCCCTGGAAAAGCACCTGAACTTCTCTCCAAGTTCTGCTTAAAACCTCAGTTACCTCACAAGCTGCCAACTTGCATTTTGTTTTCAGAAAGCTCTAGTTTTGCCATAAAGAATTTCCCCGCTTCTAATGTTGTGATTCCTCTCCTTTTTCCCCCAACTACCTTTCTCTCACTGGTAGCTTTTACAAGTTTGTTTTTCATAGAACCCATTTTAAGAGCTGGAAATGAACATTTTTGTGAGTATCATGGAATGATCCACGGAAAATAATGACCTGTTTTTCGTGGAGCAATTAACATATTACATGGGCTAATGAGAGACTAGTTATGAGCTCTTACAAGATATCAAGAAGTCTTACTCTGTCTTGCAAAACAGAAGAATATTAAATAAACAAAATGTGAGATCGGTTAGGATCAAACTTTTAAAATTTCATCCAAGTCAAAGAAATGTGAACCTATGCAGTAGCGAAGAAAAAAACAGTAGGAAATTTTGCTGCCCAGCAAAATCCTGCATTTTTTACACTGTTCAGTGAAAATAATCCACAAATCCCTAAATACTCTTGCTCCAGAGAAAAGGAAACAAAGTCAGCAGGAAAAAGCAAAAAAGAAATACCTGCTAGAAAAAGCGAACTCCACTGTGGGTTGTTCAATTACAGACATCTATCTGTCATCATTGCTCTTATGAACTCTGGAATCAATGACAAGTCTGTCAAGAAAAGGAGGGGAAAATGAAACCACGTCTTTAAAATAGAGGGAAAATATATCGTATATGTATATCTACAATTGTATAGGTATATCTGCTGGCTGTCAAGCTAACATGCACATGGAAAATGGAAACCAGAATGTCCTCTAAAGAGGTCACTGGAATGAACAAAGTCATATACCAGAATTGTTTTAGCTAGTGTTTTGCTCATTTAGCAAATAACTAAAGATGTCTGAAAAACTTTGGTTGCAAAAAACCCCAAGGCAAAACGCAGCAACAGCAAACCCTCCCATAAATGAATGTAATATTTGGTTGAAGACAAACTTGCAATTTTGCAAGGAATGACATTTTGGACAAAAATAGGCTGTTGCTGGTTATTGAAGCACTGGAAGATTGCTGTTTCCTTTTGTTGACTGACTTTTTTTGTGACTACTTGGAGAGTAGTAATGTTACTAAAAAAATTTTGCCCTGACTTTCTTATTTAATAATTAAATGTATGGAATTTTTGTCAAGATCTTCTGGGAGACAGGACATGGAAAGGTATGGTTAGTGAAGTCTAGCAAACTAAAAACCTTTTGCGATGTAATGGACAATTCCAAGAACATATCTCTTAGAAATGTAAGTAAATGGCAGGTTGAAAAGTGAAAGAGTAGAAGTATAGAGATCAGATCTTGTCACACTGATTTGAATTATTCCAGGTGAACCATCAGGGATCTCTATAGACCTGAAGAATCAACAAATTTGGTTTCTCTATATCCTTGTGTCCATAAGTCTTGACTATGAAAATAGATGTAGTAGCAGGTCTAAATACTGATAGTTAATATTTCAACTTGAACTAATTTAATACTTGATAATTTTAGTTACTTTAGTTATTTTAGTTTTAATTTTAATTACTACTTTTGACAGCAAAAGTAGTAATTTTTCTGATTCTTAATGTGTCTTCTGCAAGCCTCGCTCACCTTTCTTTACCTGCTACTTTCCTAACTCTTTGATCTGCTTTTTCCTCCTCTTTGGCTCCCACCTCAGTTTCTTTAGGAATTTTCTCATTTTCTCATTTTCTCTCTCTGTTCTCATGTTCACATTGAGAAGATGAAGGTTAGCCTTCATGGTCCCGGACCACGTCTCTCTCTTCTGTCTTCTCCTTTGCTTGGTTTCCAGAGAAGTCTCAAATGCAAAGAAACCATCAAAGTTCACTTGGTGTCTACAGCACTGGGGTTCTGGACGTGGCAGAAGACTTCAAAGTGGCACAGAATGCATTTCAAATAAGTAGCAAAAACTGAAGGAAAAGGAGTACTATCACCTACCTGTAAAACCTTTCAAAAGAGACAAATAGAGAGCTTCTCTTCTAGACTGCCTTTTTGTTTTTTTTAACATAGTCATGAAAAGTAGCTGGTATGAGGGAACCCACTGCTCTTTGAAAAGTAGAAACAGTTGGCGATATATGGGGAAATGTATCTGTGAAAGTGACCTTTACCCCTGGAGCAGAGTGCTCTTTGATGCATAAATCTTATGGAGAGACAAGCGTAAGAGGCTTTGGCTGCTGATTAATCTCTTTTTTTCAGCAATAGTGGGACCAGACAGTAAAATAAAAGCTTGAGAGATGGTTGCTTAAGAGGTTCTAAAAAGTCCTTTGAAGGGAAGAATCTCCCCAAAAGGCTGAGGAAAACTCAGGTTATTGACTGACAGGCTCACTATGCTATATTTAGTCAAGGAAAATAGCTAACAGATCCACAACATTTGTACATGTTTTTTTCTTAGAACAGATGTAGTCTGAACTCCCCCCATTGCAACAGCAGGCTGATCTGATCCTTCTCAACTGTTTCAGGGTTTTATACAGTTACAGAGTACTCAGGAGAAATCATGGGAATTTTACAGTGCTGAGATAAAGCTGTGTGAAAGTGCCTATGCATCTCTACAAATATTTCAAAACTCAGAATCTCAGGAGACTCATTTTGCACTTAAAACTGACACATGAAATTTTGTGAGCATGAGATTTTGAGCCAAAGTGATCTGTTTTCTTCAGTGAGCTTCATACAAAGAAAATCCACCTCACACATCCTAGTGGCCCCACTAGCAGATCATCTAATTTAGGAAGGCTTTTAACTACTGCTTCCCCAAACTTTGTGTAATAAATTAGATGCAGCAGCACCTTTCTGAGAACTGTAAAATATACTTTTCTCCCTGTCAAATTTCTCACAGACTTTCAGAGCTGTTGCAGTCAGCATTGCTTATGCATTTTGAAAGAGTTGGGACTTTTATACATGCAAATATGTCTGCAAATACAGAGTTGATGGCAGGACTAGGGACTTTGGCATTAGCTGAGGGTCACCTTGCCTGAATGTCTGTTCTGAGGTGGAGGTTCTACATAAATACTCAAGAAAACAAATGAAAATACCAGTCAGCTGAAGGTCAGAATTTTTCTTTGCTTGGCACTAAATTAAATGAGTGTGGAAATATAATTGTAATGGAATGTATTATACAGTCATTTCTAGTGAAATATAAGAGCTCCCTGGCTATATAAGTCAAGTAAAAGAAAAAAGTTAGTAGCCTGGAGCAAAGAAGGGCTTAATCCAGCCACAGAGACTTTAGACCCCTGATGTCACAGATGCTTTTCTAGGCAGTATCTTCCACCTTAAGAAATTATGCAAATAGACTGTGAAAGTGTTGTGAAAACAAACACAGTTTCAGTCTTTGCAATAACTATAAGCACTCAGATCAAGTCTGTCTTTTTAGACCACTTATATCCCCTTCTAAGAACATGAGACAAAAGGATATACAAAATTTGTAATGTAGCTTGGACAACCAAGGGAGGACTGAGCGTTGCAGCACATGATAACAACATGTGGTAGAAGAAGAGGGAAACTTTCCTGGTATTCAGATATGAAATGCTAAAGTTACTAGTATTTCTCTCTGAATGCAATTCCAAATTTTTCAAGGGATAATATGGTTTTGAGAAAGCCACACACTTAAAAACAAATGATAAAGGAAAAGGGAAGAGTGAAAGATTTTCTATTAACAGAGGGTTTTCTGCTATCTCAATCTCTTGCTTTGTTGAATACACTGACTCTTTGTTATGACTTTTGTCCCATGTCCAAAAGTCTTCTTAGGACAAGGTCTGCCTTCTTCACTTTTCACTCCTTTTTTGTATTAGAAACCAGATTTCCACTCCCTAAGCTGAGACAAATGTAAAGCAGAAAGTTCAAATTGCTATATGGTCATCCAGCCTACTTTTTCAGATTGCATTGGATTAGAATTATATTCATATTTAAATACACATTCAGTGTAACAAAAACTAAAAAGAGAAAGACTCTATGTTATATATAGCACCAGTGTTACTTGCAATTATAATGGCTTGGTAGCCATTATAATTGCCACTACAGTGACAAGTGGGATGGACCATTTTGAATAGAACAGCCTGCTCCTGCCAATATTCAATAAATCTAATAATGCACTCTAAATTATTATTCTATCTTCTGTTCTCCATCCCATCAGAAGTTTCCCCTGATATTTTCTTAGACTATCTCCTGGTTTTGCTGCTTTATATTTTTCTGAGAGTTCTCTTTTTCACTTTGCACTAAATCGCAATTCACTTCATAGAATCGAGTCATTTAGTTTGGAAAAGATCATTAAGAACATCTCATTGCTCTTCATATTTATTTCCTTCTTAGTCTCAATTGTTAAATGTCATGTGCCCATTCCCAGATTACTGGATTACTCATTAAAAGTGGGACTGAAAAATTAAGGATTTTAGAATTGTCTGTCCAGACAAAATAATTCAAAATCAGCCTTTAAAGTATACTCTCATGTTTAGACCTTACCAGTTACAAGATTATGTTTACTAGATTATATAGCAGTATTTTAACACAAAAGAAACACACTATATGCAAGCTGAACTCCTGACTGCCCTGTTAGTGTATTTAAAATAAATATCCAAAGCACTATTAAGCTTCCATGATCCTTTTTTCTTTTTTAATTTACATATTGTTTGAACTGTCAAGGAAGTCCAAATATCTTTCAAGGAGCTACTAAAAATTAGACTTTTCATTTTGGTTTTAGATAGATTTTATATAGTCTTTGATGCAGAGTTGCTCCCTCTTTTACCTCTAGCAAGCATCAAAAACCTATGAAACCTGTGTGGACCAGAAATCACCTTAAGGCATCAAACCTGCAGCCTCAAAAACCACTAAATGAGTTTCTTTTTCTTTCATACATCCCTTCTACATGGCAAAATACTTAAAGTGATGCCAGAATCATAAAGAAGTTGATCTACCTCATAAACTCCTGGCTACTGATGCTTGCCCTGGAGTCATAAGCCCATTGTTTACCTTTCCTTTTGAAGCCTGGGAAAAAATATATCAAAGTATTTCAGGCTGCCAGAACTTTGCACACACAGACACTGCCATTGTGACAGGAAACCCAGATGAAAAAAGATGTCTAGGCTTGAACATCTCTCTCCCCTGAGCTCTTCTTGGGAAGTTAAAAACTAGCTTGCATCAAGGAGATGATTATAAAATCATGCACAGAAATGGAAGGACGCTATGACTAACCTACTCTTTACATGAACCATCTGGGCCTGACATAACTGGGCATTTCTTTCCCTGGACTGCTATGGGAAAAGGCCTGAAATGGGCCATTTTGTTTCCCAGCCCATGTTTGGCCATTCCCTATCATTTACCACTGTTGTTGAGGAGAGAGCACCTGTTTGCAGCAAACACTTTGCTGTAGAGCAGAGGAAGTGACTCTTTTTCTAGGTTCATGCATTGATTTGCTAAATGGACATAGATCCATTCTGTGCTGACAGGTACGGCACAACTCACAAACTGCATCATTCTACTTGCAGAAATTCTAGCTATAAGAGTGTCTTTTTTCTTTTTTTTTTTCCCTTCGAGGAAGACATTCCCTTTTCCTCTGATCTTCCAAGTAAAGCTTTTGACTCTCTACACACCCTCAATCTGTCCCTTGTCTGTTCCCAGGTAAATATTCCACTTTACCAGTGGAAACATTTCGCTGCAAACCACATAGAGCTTATGTCTTTCTGTTACTGTATAAAATGTCTGGATAGCCATGGGTCCTCTGCTCCAGCCATCCTACAGTTTAATTGCACTAATTATGCAGTTTAAGTTAGACAGTTAGACAACCCTTCTTCCTCAGTGTAAATAATAGCCAAAGAAGTCAAGCTCCCTGGGACAATTTCCTGTACCATTTCTTTATACTAGAAATTTTCCCCTAAGTCACACCTCTGAGATGTCAAAGGCTTAAAATAATAAGAGGATCTCAATCCTTTGTATGTCCCAAGTATATGTGGCTTCACAGGCTAAATGAAGCAGCAATTCCAGCTTATTTGAAAAAATATTCCACCACAACTTAGAAATACCCTTGTACTGAAGAAGAAAGAAAAAGACACTCCACAAAACACACTTTTGTCTGTTCTGAAGCACATATCCCTTTTCTCAGCAGCTCTCTTCACAAACACAGAAACTGGGCAACATTTGTAGCCTCCTCAGGTCAGCTTCCAAGGAGGTTTAAGCAACAGGTTATTTTGTTTTTTAGACTAACCCACACAATACATTTCTCTTTCTTTGTAGACTATGTAGCATTTGGACAACAGAAAGACAGCAGGCATATATAGGTGCAATATAAAAGAAAAGGATAAGACATAGCAAAAGAAACAAATCTAACCACCAACTCAAGGCAGCATTAAGATTCCATGTTATGCATGTTCCATTCATTCACCCCATCTCCACTATAACATTCCTTCAGGAGACCACCCTGTCATACCATATAATAAGATGATACCTTCTCCCATCATTCTATGGGGTTTCTCTTTACTTAACATCTTTGTGTTCCACATGTTCCCACTGAAAATAATTTCAGTAGTATAGCAAAGACTAAACTGTTCCAAGATGTTGGCAACTACCAACCAAAATTCCAGTAACACATAATTTTAACATCAAGATCCTCTGTTTGAGCAATCTCTTTGCTGTGGGCTATATTCCAGCAACACCCTTCTCCATTGTCCTAGAAGCAGAAATAGGAATTGTGAACATACAAAAACCTTGGGGACCAAATCCCTCTGGGCCACCAGCTCCCTGTTCTATGAGAAGACAGTTTGCAGATGTTCCTACGAGGCCACTTGCACAAAACACACATCTCCTCAAGACCACAGATCTGCCTGACAAAGCGTAGCCCTGCCACAAGAAAGGTTTATTTTTTATTATGAAGAACTCTGGTAAAAAGAAATGTTTCAGTTTTACTAGAATTTTTTCTGATAGAAGCAAGTCTTCAGGCAAAGGAGTATTGTTCAGGTAGTTTAACACTTTTTTCTGTCAGAGACTGACTCATCTCTCTCTTTGGTGTTTGTATTTTGAGCACCATTAATTCTGTGTCAACAATTCAGTTTCAAAATGCAGCTCAAGAAACTGCAAAACCATTTAAAAGCCATTTTTACTTCAACAGGTTCCCAGTACAGCTAGAGAATAAAGCAAATTTTCTTCTTCCATCCCAAACCATGTAATAATTTTGGTTACATGAAAATTGACCTTTTATACTACTGGTGTAGCCCCCTAAGACATTAAGTCTGACTGGGAAATCAACCAGGTGTATGCTGGTGATATTTTGTCTTGTCAGTGGAGATTCCCTCTGTGGAGTGCGCAGCTGAAGTAAATGATCTCTTTCTGAAAGAGCTCATGTTTCTTTTGGTCCAGTTTTCAACTCATCACTCTTGGCTGTGAATTCTTCAGTTCATGCTGGAAATGGTCAGTGTGCACCAAATTCTCAGCCAGTCTCATAAGCAAGCAGAAGGCATGTCAGGAAATACCTTCACCAGTAATACTAGAGAGGTCCTAGAAGAATGACACAAGCCAAACCCAGAACTCTCACCTTGAAAACACCCCTGTCCACATCTTTGGGATCCACTTCCACCTGCTGAAAAACAGCTTTAAAATCAAGTTTGAAAAGATGTAGATGCATTTGCTAGCTCTCAACTCGCCTAGGTGGGATACACTGAACTCTTTAAAGTAAACAGTTCTGACCTTGTTTTTTGTGTTTTTCTTTGAATATCTGGGGACTGTGAGACCCCACAACTAGTTGAAAGTTATGCTTTTTAATACCATAAAATCTTCAAAACAGTAATCACAAAAATATCTGTATGATTGTATCTGATCTTGCCTTACCCCACCAAATAAAACCCACCTCTCTGTTGATTTTAGAGTACAGCTTCCTTTTTCTTATACTTCCAAATATTTTTATTGCACTTCATTTAAATGTACAGCAATGCCTGAAACTACTCCAATAAAAATTCAGAATCCACAATCTCTCCTTATCCTGTAACATTTTCCTGAAGCAAACAATTGCAGGAATTACACATCTTGGACTCATTCTTCATGTGTTGCTTTTTTAAAAGAAGTATTTAGTCACTGAGCACAAACTAGATCCCACTAAAAGCCCGTAAGAATGCTACTTGCTAGAAATTCCCTCCTTGTTTGTCACTTCCAAGACATCATTATGATGTGGTAGCAAGAATGACTGCATTTAGCATTGATCAGACATGGTCTTGTCTGCAAGTCCACTTCAGCAAAGCAGTTGTTCCAAGCAAACCACACGTTTTTGGGGTTCCCATAGTGGGTTTTTTCAACAGATGTTACAAAATTATGTGTGAGATATTTAGGAGAGTTTCATAATGCATTTAAGCTTTAAATTACTTGTGTGTGGCCTCAACCCTGACTAAATTTTAATGTATGTTTTTTTAATAGCATTGTCAAGATCAGTATTTTATTATTTGCTTATTTACCTATTCCAGTTTTTTGTTAGGAAAACATTTGTTTCAATTTATTCCAATCAACTGCAACTTTCTTTCCTCACTTGTTACCATCTTATCTTAATATATGTTTTGTCTGTTTCAATAATGGAGACAATATAGATAAAGTTCAAATTTATTATTATTATTATTATTACTACTACTATTATCATTATTATTATTATTCAATTTGTTCTCTGGTGTTTTATTGGTTGGGTTTTGTTTGTTTGGTTGGTTTTTAGTGGTTTTTTTTTTTTAATTCAGAAATATTTAGCAAAAGCAACAAAAGAAGCTCAGAGCTAAAAAGGGTTAAGGGACCCTTTCCTGGCTCAGGAATTTGTTTGAACTTGCTGAGTTAATAGCTCCCAATGATTGAGTTATAACAAAACCACTTCATCCCCAAGACAACAGAAATTGTGAGATAAACTCTGGAAACAAATCAAGCATTTTTGTGGGGAAACTCATGTGGTCCTGTGGAGCAAGAAGAGTTGTAGGAAATGTCTTTGAAATCAAAGTTTATGAATCACTAGTGTCTGTAAAAATTGCATACAGATGTTATAAAGTGCCTTTTCAGTTTTGATTGCCAAGAAGGTAAACTGAAAACACAGTAGTTGTAAAACGAAGGCATAAAAAGCTGATCAGTGTCATAAATATAGAGGAGAAAACCTGTTTTTTTTTAAATACCTTTATTATTTGTATCATCTGCTGATGTAACTTTTGCAGCTGATATCAGAAAACAAGTGTTACAAATTACCTCTTGATTCAGATTTGCTCTTCTGCATATATTCTGTGCTCTTGCATTTGCTTGTATATACAATTAAAAAAAGCCTATCCGCATCTCTGATCCTCCCAAAATCTGTAATCTACTTTGTTAGGACAGCGTTCAAACCTGTTCTCAAACATTAGCAGTACTTCATGACTTTCTTTGGGTTTTTTTGCCTCGTTACCTCTATGTACTGAATGTTTGGGAAAGAGTGCACTGCATGGTTTTGCCTTCTTTTGCTGGAAACAATAGCCTAGTGGTAAAAATTTTGAAAAAAAGTATTACAGATGCCAGGTGTCATGTCTGCTTTTCAGCCGTGCTTTATCACTTATACAGAGATTCAGAAACACTGGAAAAGTTCTTATCTGGAGGTATAATACTTAAAACCTCTGAGGCAGGTGTTAACATTAGCCTTGTGGGTGTTGAAGCAGTGCAAAGCATCTGTGTTGCATACCAGGATTTTCCTCTACGTCCATTTGTTAACCCAGCTGGCTGTTACTGAATGCCAGGTACACTGATACTGTCCAAAAAGATCCACAGAACTACAAAAAGTCATTCTGCACTGATAGTCTAGCATCCCTGTTGGATTACTTTTTGCAAGCCTAAAGATATTTCTTCAGTGGGTAATAATAGATCTTTATTTTTCTCAGTTTTCTAGATCATATATTTAGAAGACAGGAATCGTCCTGAGATCTCAACTTTTGTTTCAGTTAAACAAACTTTATGGAATATATTTCATGACAACAGCACCAAGAAGAGAAGTATTTTGGTTTTATGGTTATAATTTTTTTTCCTACAGTAGACGAAAAGACACATTTCCTTTGCTCTGCTCCTCACATATATGGTTGAGTACATCAGAAAATAAAATCTGGCTGGGAAATAATTCACTGAATTTAAGTGAGTGATGAAACAGCATGATGTATAGACTTAACCTAATTGGTCAGGCATGTGCACATAATGCTTCAGATATGTAACAGGACATTAAGAAGTCTGAACTTCTTACCAAATAAAAAAATATGGTATATATTACTAACCCACTTCCCTGAATGTCTGTATCAAAGATATTGCTTTATGACTCTCATTTTCACTTGTGCCACTGAATGCTCTGTGATTCAGGGGGGAAGAAGACAAGCTCAGCATTTCCTGTTCTTTGTTATTTTTAGAAAACTGGGGTAGTGTATACATCTGTGAAACTGCTGTGTCTAGAAAAAGCACGTTGTGCCAGGCTGCTGTATTATTGCATTCTGAGGGAGATGGAAGCAAGGGTCAAAGCAGGTGATGGTCTCAGAGAAATATCCAGCTGGAGTTAAGTGTGAATGAAGAGGGCACAGGGTGCTGGTGGAGATGGTGATCATTCAGAGCCCATGAGCAGAGACCCTATTATTATTATTATTATTATTATTATTATTATTATTATTATTATTATTATTATTATTATTATTATTATTATTTTAATTTGTTGGCCTCCATTTCTAATGACTGAAGAAGCAGAGTTGAAAGATCCTGGCTGTTTTTCAAGATGGTTTTAGTGATGTGCTTAGAAGAATGACATTTTTTGACATTCTCTTTGCTTGTACTGACTACCTCAGCTTCCTGGTTCTGAAATTTGGACATGAGAGACAGGACACAGGGACAAGTACTACAGGATGGAACAAATTACATAAACATTGAAAAAAAGATTACCTGCCATTTAAAGTTCACTATAATTGTAGAAGGAAATAATTTACAGAGCTGAAAATGAGATAAAGACCTCCGGGGCTTGATGCCTAAAGAAAGAGATGGCTCTCACAGTGCAGGACAGCAGCTCCCCTACAGATGCAGAAAAATAATGTCCTCAGACAAACAGGTTGAAGTATGCATAGCTTTAGTCCTTGTCTCACTGAGTGTGCTTCTCTCTGTGTTCTCCAAGATCACTATCCCAAACTTCATATTACCCAAGAGAGCTTTTCCAGCCCTGTGACTATGGCTGAGCTTGTGATTCCTTTCACCAGCACTCCCATCAGAAAGTTCCCATAAACAATCTGAAGTGAAATTACCCAGTTGTCGCTCATTCTGAGACCCTGAGGCATGATGCTTTTCCCACTCTCAGAGTCAGATTTTCCAGTTGTGATGGAAGACAATGACTAACTTACAGGTTAGCTAACACAGCAAACCTAAACCCCCCTACACTAAACACCTACTTAAACTACGCATGTTTTACTCTTCAGTTTACAGAAGCCCACCACTTCTTTCCAAAAGGGCTGTGAAAATAATCCTGCATTCATATTCATTTTGCATAACATAGCTTTTAATTTCCTTGGTTCACTCATTATATGGTAAGCACCAAAAACTAGATTAACACTCTTACATATGTCCCCCTTTTATTCTGTATCCTGGTTACATGAGCAATAACTTAATACTTGCATGAGTGAGTGTTGAAAATCAGGCTTTCTGGAAATGCACATCTTTTTGTTAATTCTTTTGATTTCTGTGTTGTGGCCAGGGTCCAAAAATTAATTTCTGCTATTATCAGGTGCCAACTTCAGCTACAGTTTGAATCAATGAAATGCCCTACAAAATGTCTTGCAAAGTGATTTTCCTTCCACAGAGGAAAAAGGTAACTCATTCCTAAACTCCAGCCATGGCTAAATTATCTGATGTTGGCAGTGGTTCAGAGACAATCTACAAACAAAATTATAATCACTAGGCCATCAGTTTCCATAGGTCTGGCCAGAAAGGATTTTTCTCCCAGACCTTATCCCATTTAATCTTGTTTCTTTTGTCTTCACCCTTTCACTCCCTTCTTCATACTTAATTTCTCATGCTTCTCTCTGAGTCCTTTTCTCAATCTCCACTTTAGTTTCCCTTTCCAATCACCATCCTTTATTTGCTTAATAACACTAGCTGCAAGAAAATTCCAAACAAATCGGTTTTTCAGTTTTAGCTCAGGTCTTAGTTGCTTTTTTATTGGTTTTTGTTTGTTCGTTTGTTTGCTTTTTCTTTTCTAAATAAAGCTGAGATAGGAATAGTAGTCTGAAATACAGATACCAAAATCTGATTGATGAGTTTTAACTCCTACATATGAATTTTGGCATCTAAATAAAAGTGGTTATCCAATAGTTTTGGATATCTGCAGTGGAAGTGTTAAGTGCTACATTTAGACACTCACAAAATATTTCTAATTGCAGAAATTAAAATTTTTTTGGTGGTTAAAATCTTCTGTGAGTGAACTAACAATCATGTCCAGAAATAAATGCTTCATAGCAGTAAAGTTAAAAGTGCCGAGTTCCAGTCTTGTGAAAGCTTTTGTTGCACTTCTTGCTTGAGTGGGTTACAAGAGCTAAGGACAGCAAGAGTCCATTTTCAGTGATCTGTATTCTTGTTTGACCTATCTTTCCTTTAAGTCAATGTAAAAGGATTCTTGAAATAATTTTATTGTTTTTTAAGTCATTCCAATGGTGATATTTGAGGTTAAAAGGAGGCCCATCCAAGCCTGGTCATGACATGGGTGTGTAAATCCCTAGGGTAGCTGCTTCAAACCAGGATGAACAGAAAGGTGACCAGACTTTAACCATGTTTGGGAATTTGGCTCTTTTTCATATAGATATAGCTCTCTCTTCAGTGTTGTTTTGGTGCTTTTTTTTTGAGAATGGAGGAAGGAGAATTGAAGGCTATGGGCACTTACCAGTCACTGTCCAGGTTGACTGCATGAGTTACTAGCAAATTAATACAGCTGGAGACCTCCTGACTGGTGGCACCATTGTGCTGCAGAGTGGATTTTACTCCTTCTAAATCTCCAGTCTGCACTGACCCTTACAACAATAGTTTGAGTGTATTTGATCCACAGTGTCAGCAAATTGTCTTTCTCTCTCCTTGTCTCCAGGATGAGAGGAATTTAGGCAGAAAAAAGAAGTAGACTTCTAATGATTTAGGGGAAAGGTTAAAATAAATGTTCTATTGCTTAGCATTTTTACATTTCTTAAGGACTTCGGCATAGGTACACATGTGCAGCTGTAGATTGAAAAATAATCTCAATAATGCCATGTTTTTCATATTATGCTTAATTATGGTATTTCTTAGCAAGATAATAAGTGTTCAAAAGGAGCTGCAAGAGCCTAATTAATAATAATCCCCATTCCAAAGACTACAGTGAAATTTGGGAAATTAGTATGAATAGAACCATTGGTCTTTCTAATCCATCCTTTTTCTTTGGGCTGCTATTCATCAGCCATGCCCCAAAGTGCTCTCCACTCACTGCTCTTCAACTCCATGCTGTTTGAATCTTCATCTTTTGTTAGACTTTTCAATATCCTAATTATGTTTTTAAGTGAAAAATCTCTCATTAAACCCCAACCTAAACCTCCTTCTCATTTCTCATTTCAAGTCACAGTGGAAACAAAACAATGGCCGTTACAGATTTAGCCCTTTTTTATACAACATTTGTTACATTTAAGTTTTCCTGTCAGCACTTTTTTTCAGGCGGCAGACATTCAAGCTCCTCAAAACAAGCTTTGGCTGTAATATAGCCAAAGGCAATTGCATTAAGGGAGCTTCAGTAAACATCTTTAGACAAGATTTTACATTTGGAATTTTCCTTAGCTTAATTCTAATTGCTTAGTTATTAATGACTTTATTTTTTTAGACCTGCTAGAGGAATATGGACAACAAAAAGGCGTCTAATATTAGTGGCTGTGTGGGTTTTATAGAGCTATTTGTAAACATGAATTTTTGGTTTCTAGATCCAATCTCTCTCTGAACTAGAGGTCAAGAGATGAGTGCAGAAAAAGGTAGGCAAACTGCTTTTTTCCCCATTAAAAGTGATGAAGAACTTCCTTATACAATTTAAATGATCTGTCCACGGTGGTATGTGAAAGATTGTCTCCCCACAATGCATTTTTCTTTGTAAACATCCTGTCAAGGTCCTTCAATGAGTTCTGAATTGTCTTATCTCTGCCTCGAGGGGAAAAAGACAGTTGTCTTTATAATGCTGTATTTTAGGATGCTTTAAATGCTGATCTAGTCTACAAGGATTAGGCATTCTGTGGCATGTTCCTTAATCTGGGCCCCAGTGACGGCTGGGGCCAGAGGGTTCAAAGCAGACCACATTTTGGGAATTGATGCAGGTCCCTTCTGGGCTCAGCACCTGTGAAAAGTTGGGTATAGGAAGAAGGCTAATATCTGCTTGGGACTTCTGAAACGGGTTTGCAACACACAGACCTAAACCTTCGCATTGTAGAACTGCTTCTGGGGTCCCCTACAGCAGTCATAATTGAAGCATAACACTTAAAACTTTTAACAGCTGCAAGTAGGAATGTTAAACACTTCCAAAAAACATGTTGCATTTGAGACAAACAACTGTCCCTCCACAGCCCAACTGGCAAATGATTAAACCTTTAATACTTTTCTCTTGTGTGAATGCCATCAGATGCAAAGTGTACACAAGGGATTAGTACGTCACTGAAGAGTTTTGAAATGAAGTAGAGAAGGAGCAAACTAAATTCCCAGATGCTTTGAGGTGCCAATTTAATCTGTGTCCTCAGAACAC